>JABACO010000017.1:520688-538188 GCA_013339895.1 Ephydatia muelleri | reverse complement strand
TTAATGTCCAAGTTAACATATGACTTACCAATGTAATTGGCCACACACACACACACACATACACACACATACACATACACACACACACACATACACACAACACACACATACACACACACCCACACAACACACACACACACACATACACACACATACACACACACATACACACACATACACACACACAACACACACACAACACACACACACACACACCCACACACACACACACACACATACACACACATACACACACACAACACACACACACACACCTACCTCCCATTAAGTGCTGGGCACTCAGCACTATAGCGGTGATGTATTAAGTTCAATTAATAGGTTTGCATTTGAAACAGTTTAATGATGGCAGTAATTTAGTTTCAATTTAATTGCTACTACTCACCCAAATTAAATATTAAATCATTCTTGATTTTAATGTACTCTTAATTTGTTTTCACTGGTAAGTGTAAAAGTCATTAATAACTATTAAAGAGCATTTGTAACCTTACGGTTATGTGTGTGCACTTTTCCCCAACATGTGCTGTGCCGCTCCTCCTCCCCATGCAGCTCGAGGTCCTCCAGTGCCCAGGGGAGACCATCTTCGTCCCGGGGGGCTGGTGGCATGTGGTCATGAACCTCGACTTGTGCATTGCTGTCACCCAGAACTTTTGCAGCGTCACAAACTTTCCAGTCGTGTGGCATAAGACAGTGAGTGGCAGGCCAAAGCTGTCCCAGAGATGGTACAAGGTCCTTAAAGTAAGATTTGTGTGTGTGTGTGGGTGTGGGTGTGGGTGTGGGTGTGGGTGTGGGTGTGTGTGTGCTCATGCGTGCGCGTGCGTGCATGTGCACATGGAGCCAAATAAGGCGTTTCCCCCTCCTCCCCCTTTGCAATTATTTCGTATCAATTGTCTATTTGTTAACGCCATACATACTTTACATGTGTTGTGTTGTAGCTTACACTCTATCTTGTACCTTGTGCCCAGTCCCGCTTGGCTTTTCAACCTAAAGTTAGAAGCTATGCTTTAGATTTTGGTCCAACTTCTCATATATATGTATCCTGATAGGAAAGTACCTTTGGCCCAAAAAAGAATTTCGTAACGTTAATGGTTTACGAAATACACATTCCTGAATAATTAATTTTCCCTCAAAATTGCAACTTTGCCAAGTTATAACTTTCTTCTCACTGATCCTGTATGGGTATATTTGGCATCAAATTTATGTGTACTACTACAATATGATACCTTTTTATTAAGGAGGTTAAAGGGTTAAATAATAAATGTGTCCGGTTTACAATATTGAGGTCACTTGCAGATTGATACTCTAACTAAAGGGAAGCTACTCATTGTCTTAAAGTTTTTACAAAATAAAAAGTTGGAGTATCAGTTAGCTCTGGGAACCACATACCACTTTCAACGCACTACTGCTTGGACTTTTTTTTTTCTACACTGCCAGTTGTGTGGGTGAAAGTACTTACATTGAATACATGCGCTACTGTATAGCTACCGCAAAAGACCCACAGTTTCAAGACGTTGAGAGCGTAATATAATTCTCACGTTCTTTAGACAGAAGCACTTGAGGAATAACTTGAGACTTGTGTGTCCTCTAATGTAACCAAACAGTTTCTTACTTGGAATAAATTAAGGATTTGGCTATTTTTCTGTGCAATGTACAGTGTAGGACAGTGTAGGACGGTTGGTAGAATAGACTAATATATACATATCTCTTTTTGCTGGACTAGCTTGTGTCATTGTGATTTATCACGCTTGCATCATGTGTCTATCACATGGCACACACATTCTGCCAACAGGAGCAAAGACCTGAGCTGGCTGAAATGGCCGACAATGTAGACCTGTCGAGGGAGTCAGGTCTCCCATCAAGCAGCTCCTCTGACTCCAGCTCCTCTTCAAGTTCCTCCGATGAGGGGTCTGGGGACAGTGATCGTTGCCGTGACGATTGTCACAAAAGAAAGAAGAGGTTACTCAAATAATTAAAAATTGGTAACCTCAGGGGATACTGTGTGCAGTGTTCTTTCTAACTAGTTCTGGGTATTGCAAGTGAAGTGCACAGTACAGTGCCAAAGGCGCCCGAGGAACATTTTTAAAAGCTTGGGGAGAGAGACTGGTGTGATTTGACGATGGATTCGGAATCTACGTGAAAAGTTGGATTCGCTAAGGCAACCTATGGCGCTACCCTAAACAGCCAAAGGGGCCTTTTGCCCCCCAACCCACCCTAGATGGCCCCTTTATAGTCCTGTCCATCATAGCCACAATAGCGTGGCAGCACCTTAGCCCCTTACCTTATTATTGAGGCAACTTGCCTCTATTTTTGAAGCCCTCCCACAAAAAGGCTTACCACAGTACCGCATTGTATTTATCTTAGAACCACACACGTTAAAAATTGTTTGAGGTATGGTGTACTGTGCCAAAGGTTAATTGTGTACATCCTGTTAGAATTACAAATTAAATTTGGCAGTGGTCAGCAGAGGGAAAAAATTTAATTTAACCTTTTCAATCTCACGGCTCTATTATAGCCCCCCAAAAATTAGACAACTTTGCCCCATGTTACTCTAAATGTGAATGTGTACCCCAGTGCATGCCATTGCCTTGGCCTGTGTTATTCTGCCTTCCGCCATCAGTCTAGGGAGAACAATGTATGTGTACTTTTGTGTGGCCTGGGCACTAGCAGATGTGTCCAAGTGGGCATGAGGGCATGAGACCTATGACACAGAGTGTCTGGGGACCTGTCCTGCTGGATGCCTTGTGAGGTGACAGCTGGGAAAGTTCTGTGTTGTTTAGAAACGTTGGTACTCTCCAGGGGGTGTGTCAAAGGGATGGCTGCATTCTCAACACAGTCAATCGATTCTTCGGAATCCACACTGCCTCGCATAGTTGGCTCTAGGCAAAACATGGAAGACGACAACAATCGTCAAAACAATAGTCATGTTTGCAGGACTATTGCTGTTAGATATATATAGCAAAGGTTGTTTCCTAGTTTCAGGTTTGACTTTTGGGGCACAGTGGCCGTGAACAAGGCCTGTGCAGTATTCAGTAACTTCATGTGGAATTAGGATACCTTCAGTAACTTCATGTGGAATTAGGATACCTTCAGTAACTACATGTGGAATTAGGATACCATCAGTAACTTCATGTGGAATTAGGATACCTTCAGTAACTTCATGTGGAATTAGGATACCTTCAGTAACTACATGTGGAATTAGGATACCTTCAGTAACTACATGTGGAATTAGGATACCTTCAGTAACTACATGTGGAATTAGGATACCTTCAGTAACTTCATGTGGAATTAGGATACCTTCAGTAACTACATGTGGAATTAGGATACCTTCAGTAACTACATGTGGAATTAGGATACCTTCAGTAACTACATGTGGAATTAGGATACCTTCAGTAACTACATGTGGAATTAGGATACCTTCAGTAACTACATGTGGAATTAGGATTGATGCATGTCTGGCATTTACGCGTGTGAAACTCAGCTGCTCAATTTATATTGCATAAAAATTGTTTTATGGTAGCAACCAAAGTAAAGGTTTGAAAGACTTTCTTTTCTTTTCTTTTTTGTTTATGTTTTTGTCACTGTTTAAAGAAATGACATGCATTTAGCTGTAATATGAAGCATAGGATGATAGCAGCATTTATAGGACGGTAGCAGCATTTATAGGATGGTAGCAGCATTTATAGGACGGTAGCAGCATTTATAGGACGGTAGCAGCATTTATTATTCAGATCCAGAGTGTGGAAAAGTAGACTCTATCCATCGCAGAGGGATGATGATCTAGTGTGTATATGCAGTGTCATCTACACTACTGTAGGGCTTGATTGTGCAATTTGTGAAGGAGCATCTCAATTGTTATGATGCATACAGTTTTCAACTTTATTATTAGGTGTATCCATTTATTACTTTAGTTACCCTATTGGTCCATTACCCTGCTAAGCCATTGCCCACCATAGGGCTCTATCCCCAACACATCGAGGTCAAAGTTCGATAGGATGGTGTCTCCTTGTTGGAAAAGTGTTTTTGAGAGTGACAAATGGGAGATAATTAGTTTGTTTTAAATTGGAAGCCCGAGTGACTTGAATATGCGACCTTTTATTTCATCAGGAAAACCGAGACTCATATGGAACAAGTCGGAGAGGAAGGGAACTGAACCATTACGGGAAAGACTCCTTCGAAGCCAAAGAGAACCCACTGTTTCACGCATGTATGTTTATTTGTTTTCTTGTATTGTGTATGCGTTGTTTGCCCGGCCTAATATTGACAATTGAACATGTATGAGCATACAGGATACAAAATACACACCCGAAGCGCTGTAATCATGGTTGCAGGAATATTGTTAAAATACAGTTTCTTTCTTTTCTGTTTCTTTTTTTTGTCCGCCTTTTTTTTTTACCTTCTCCCCCCTCAATTCTTTTTAATAATTTGACCCGCGAATTTTTTAATGACCTGTTCTGCATTGAGTTGAAATCCTAACTTTGTGCCTCTGATTTTTGCTGCCCCCCGCTGGTGGGCTTGACGAACATGCTTTGAGTTCGGCGAACTGTGGCCGGTCTCCGTACACCTCCGAACGCCTTCGCCCGCTGCTCTAGGTCGGTCGGCTCTTCGGGGATACTATTACAAGCGGGTGGCTGTGGGTCGGACGCTCCTGTCTGCCTCGCCTTAATCAGCTCTTCACTTTTTTTCCTAGCTGCGGTCCACGCCGAAGACTTGTTAAAAAATGACTCCTGGCAGACCAACGAGCGCGGGGGTTGGCCGGGGTCTGCACGAGGGTTCGGCTCCGCGGGGGCAAGGGGGCTTGCAGGTTGCTTCATGTCTTTCGCTAGCTCTATACACGGCAGGTTGTCGGGGTGGGCGGCAATTTTGGCGGCTTTGGCGGGCTGCAAATTAGTCGTTCTGCCGCTTTTTGCCGTCGGTGTGGGCGGGTTTGTATTTGCCAGCGCAGTGGGAGTTGTAGTGGACATGTCGGACTGCGTCTTCTCTTGTTCCGTATACGGCCGCTTTTCGGTTTTGGCGGCAACTTTGGCGGGCAAAGTATCATTCACTTTGGCCGTTGTGCCTCCGTTTTTAGCCGTCGGTGTGGGCGGGTTCGGATTCGCTGTTGCTGATGGGCTTGCAGTTGCTTTAGCCGCGAGCTGTTTCTTGTCTTGTCCCGTGCACCAAGGATTAGTCAACTTGTCGGGGTTGGTGGCAACTTTGACGGGCCGAGTATCGTTCGCTTTGGGCGCTGTGGCTTTTTCCGTGGGTGTAGTTGGCGAATTTTTCACGAACTTGCCGAGCGGGTACGAATGTTTCGGCTGCAAAGGAAGAGGAGTCTCCTTTTCGTCCACCCGGCTCGTCGGGGAAAAGTTGCTTTCCGATTTCGCCGGAAGATTTTCTTGTACATCCGGCGAGGTAACAGGTATCCGTACCTCCGGGGACCGTTTGGCCTCATCCTTCAGCTGTGGCGAGAGTGGATAAGGCGCTACACCATTGAAGGTCCACCCGCCCAAAGCCTGGCTCCACGCCTTGACTTTCTTTGGAACTAATTCCGGATCCGACTGTTGCTGGGTACAGTGCGCTGGAGATGAGCTGGAACTAGCCCCCGGGGAAATCTAGAAGCATGGGGGCCAGGAGAGCTATGATTTAATTGAAATGAGCCAAACTCTGCATGCGTGTACCTGTGACGTTTGCCTTGAGGTACGTTCGTCCAGCGATCCATCCGAAAGCTCGCTGAACGAGTCTACGGGTGTAACCGAGTCTGATTTGGACGAATACGCCGAGCTGTAGGTAGACCCTGTCTCGTCTGCATCCCCCGTCTGAACAGTACACCTGATAAGACGGAAGGGGATATATATAGAAACAGCTGTAATAAGACCATGCATGTGTCATATCATATCCATGCATCCCTTGCTGTCTCAGCAACCAATGAGAAATGCATTTTAGAAAGGGTAATGTGCAATAATCTCAGCTAAATTCCACGCAATAAACAGACATTGAATTTGCTTAAGCTCGCCTCCAAGGCAAAACATAGCCCCATGCAACAATCCACACTTTGCTTATCTTATTCCCTTACATGCCTCAGCCAATGACGCGTGTCATGCATTTGCCCAAACCACTTAAACATCCAATCACACCTCGCTCCGCAACCGATAGCACATTCGTTCAGCGGTTATGAACGTTAACGTTCGTAGACTTACCTATTGTATGCGGGGTATGCTTTCGATTTGACGGGAGATCGGATTCCTCCGGCTCCTTGCAGACGCGGCTGAAGAGCATGCATGCATATACAGAGCAGGTTTTTACTGCGTGCAATGTGTGCGTCGGACCCTGGTCTCACCTCATGCTGGTCCTGCCTACTAGCACCAACACCTCCTCCACCCTGGTACAAGCTCTGCTGTAGGAGGTCGCTCTCTTCGATTAACTTCACGGTAGGCGGCGGGAGGGAAAGCTTCCTGCGTCTCGCGATCGCCGCATCTTTGTCGGCGTCTTCATTCTTCGCGGGTTCCATTCTACAGCCACTTGTCCCCTCTGCTGTGTTTTTGAAGTGCGACTGTTGCACACTGCGCAATTTATGTATTTATGAGCAGCAGATATTAGGGGGAGGGGCTCGAAGTACCGTAATTCGAGTAATTTCTGGATCAGGTATAGCGTGTGATACTATATATCTATAATTGTATTCATAACTATCAAAGAAAAACTGAGGCGTAGAAACGGGGGGGGGGGGGGCCTTGGCCCCCCCAATCTTGGGCATTATGTGTATAAAGTATGCTGAATTTATATTAGACACACCCTTTGGGCCCCCCCAATCCTGTTTACGTTCCTACGCTTCTGTGGCTGAGGTGTTCTTTCCAAGTCAGTATCTTACCTAGCCTCGGTGGGGACGAGGCTATATCGTACCCAGAAATAGATATGATCCCAGTGTACGATTGAAATGAAGCCGCATGAGCTCCCTTGAGACATGACTACAAGCTACAGAGGTAGCGCAATAAAATGAAGCCAATACGATCGAAAGCTATGGCGCACACATAAAGGAAATTTTGAGAGTTTAGGATCCAAATCAAGTGCCAGCAATCTGTAGTGAGCTGGAGCTACACGTTTAGTCATACAAAGCGTTTCACCCACCCCCTTTCTCCGGGGGCCTGGCCCTTATTGTGGACGCACTGATCGATAGAAACTGCAGTTAGGGGATTTTGGTTGCTTCCACCATAGATATTATCTATGCTTCCACGTTGCTAACTTCAATGTGTCTACTTAAGAGGGGGAGGTGCCAGTTATACCGTATCATCCAATTATTCGTTCATAACAAGTCGGGAGTAAAAATTATGACCCTACTAGCCACCTTTGCGTATAGTTTCATTGTGTTCGGGCCGATTGGCGCCCTTTTCTGTACGACAGTGGCACCTCATCCGTACGAAATAATCGTTTCCATTGCAGGGTAAGAAACTGGACGGTGGGAAGAAGAAAAACCTTGATGTATCAAAAAAACATCTCTTTCTCGAAACAGATCCTTCTTTTGGCTGCTGTCTTTGTTCTGTTCCAGCGTCATATGGGCTGTTGTGACTCCACTCTGGGCCACCCCAGCCTTTACCCTCCCGTTCTCCGTGCTGCTTCAGGAATTCTTCCGCTTTTTGTTTTTCAAACTCCTTCAGTAAGTTGCCAGTCTTTATTTGAAGTCACTACTGTTGACCATAAATGGGCATGAGCACGATGGTTTAACCTTACCCTAGCCGATCAATAGAAGCCTCTGTAAGACCACCAAATGACAGCCAGGGAAGGGCAGAGTTAAAAGGGGTCTAATGACATGTACCATACGCATGAGCTGTTACGTTGCTATAGTGCAACCCCCATTGCATTATGAAAGAGCTGTAGTTATGAACTGTAGTTATGAACTGTAGTTGTGAATTGTAATTTTGATTCAAACGTTCTTCCAGCTATCCAAGGCTGTGTGTAGCCCACACTCTTTTGATTAGAAGCAGGGACAGCGGCTTGTGTGTTAGCATGCTATAGAGCGTGTGTGAGTGTGTGTGTTAGCTATGGAGGCTAATGTGTGTGTGTGTTAGCATGCTGTACAGGGTACATAGCAGATCTGCTGCTTTGTGACGGTCTCCCTCACCATTGCCTCTCCAGGCGCGCAGACCATCTGCTAGCTATCCTGAGCGATGACAAGACGGTTAGAAGAAAGGTTAAAGTTTCCTATGGTGAGGGTCACATCCTCCACTCCTCGTCACTTACCCTTGTATCCTCCCCTCCCTTCCTCCCTCCATCTTCCATTCCTCCCTCCCTTCCTCCCTCCATCTTCCATTCCTCCCTCCCTCCTCCCTCCATCTTCCATTCCTCCCTCCTCCTCCCTCCTCCCTCCTCCCTCCTCCCTCCTTCCTCTTCCCTCCTCCCTCCTCCCTCTCCTCCTCCCTCCCCCCTCATCCCTTAGTTGGAGGGATGGGTTTTGCCCTCATTGTAGGACTAGTGTACTATGGCAATGTGCTGTCAGAGGCGGGGGGACCGGGGGTTGTAGGACTCATCTATCCTGGTGACTCCACGCTGTTCTTTCTTACCTCAGGTAAGTCTACTTCCATCTAGAGTCTAGCAAGAGGTCCTTGTGGTGTTGATTTATTGCCTCCCCCCCCCCCCCCTTTCTCCTCCCTGCACCACATATCTCCCTCCTCCCACATCACATCTCCCCTCCTCCCCACACCACATCTCCCCTCCTCCCCACACACCTCCCTCCTCCACATACACATTTCCCCTCCTTCTGCACCACATCCACATCTCCCCCTCCTCGCTTCACTGCTTTCTTCACTTCTCCAACACTATCCCTCTCACATGTCTTGCTCCTTCCCTAATTAATGCCACTCCCCCCGTTGCAGCCTTTGCGACTAATGCCATGATGGCCTTGCATGTGTGCTGGGGAGTGATGTTGTTCCATGCTCTGGACACCAAGAACTGGATAGAGCTGTTTGTGACCATCTTCTTGCATATGGCCATTGCCTCACTGGTAGGTTGCCATAGACACCACCCTCTCCTATCGTATCTCACCCTCCTCCCACTCCCTGCACTCCCTCTTCCCCACTCACCGCACTCCCTCTTCCCCATTCCTTGCAATCCCTCTTCCCACTCCCTGCACTCCCTCTTCCCCACTCCCTGCACTCCCTCTTCCACTCCCTGCACTCCCTCTTCCCCACTCCCTGCGCTCCCTCTTCCCCACTCCCTGCACTCCCTCTTTCCCACTCCCTGCACTCCCTCTGTTCCCCAACTCCCTGCGCTCCCCTCTTCCCCACTCACCGCACTCCCTCCTCCCCATTCCCTGCACTCCCTCCTCCCCATTCCCTGCACTCCCTCCTCCCCATTCCCTGCACTCCCTCTTCCCCACTCCCTGCACTCCCTCTTCCCCACTCCCTGCACTCCCTCTTCCCCACTCCCTGCACTCCCTCTTCCCCACTCACCGCACTCCTCTTCCCCACTCACCGCACTCCCTCTTCCCCACTCCCTGCACTTCCTCTTCCCCACCCCCTGCACTCCCTCTTCCCCACCCCCTGCACTCCCTCTTCCCCACCCCTGCACTCCCTCTTTCCCCACTCCCTGCACTCCCTCCTCTCCACTCCCTCCTCTCCACTCCCTCCTCTCCACTCCCTCCCTCCACTCCCTCCTCTCCACTCCCTCCTCTCCACTCCCTCCTCTCCACTCCCTCCTCTCCACTCCCTCCTCTCCACTCCCTCCTCTCCACTCCCTCCTCTCCACTCCCTCCTCTCCACTCCCTCCTCTCCACTCCCTCCTCTCCACTCCCTCCTCTCCACTCCCTCCTCTCCACTCCCTCCTCTCCACTCCCTCCTCTCCACTCCCTCCTCTCCACTCCCTCCTCTCCACTCCCTTCTCTCCCCTCCACTCCCTCCTCTCCACTCCCTTCTCTCCCCTCCACTCCCTCCTCCCCACTCCCTTGCAGTCCCTAATAAATCATTACGTTGGAACCGCAGTCCCTTCCTGCTCATCAGCTACGCTGTGGTAGTTGGCTGTGTCGTGTACTGTCTCTTATAGCAGGAATGAGGCCTCATACACTCAAGTATCTGTTCATCAAGTCCTCTTAAACATTTATTAATATCTTACCCTTTTATGTATATGTGTGTATGTGTATTTGTTATACTTTGCTGTGTTGCTTCTCGACCGATGTTAATTTTCCGTACAGATAAATACGCAGACATACTCTAACATGTGCAAGCATGTACATATGCATACGTACATACGCACGCGGAACTATACTACCAAAGTGATGCAGTGTTTGTACGACACCTCAGTAAACCGTTTCCGCATTGGGAAACGCCGCATTGTCCTGCTCCAAGCTATTAGTGCCGCAGACAGTCTACGTTGCCAAAATACTGTACACAATTGAAAGGTGCAGAACAAACAGATAGGAATGGGGACCCTAACAGTGTTCATTAGCGCGCTCTGCGTATTACTCGGTGTTGTTGTCAATGTGGAGGGACTAATAGACGGTCTATACTGTGGACAGCTGAGCTGCTACGAGGGTAAGTACCATTGGCCGCGTGTATAGCGAACAAAATGTATAACTACAGCCTATTTGAACTAGTATTGGAGATTGAACGAGGCGCCGACAAGGTACCTGGTATATATTACACACGTGCACACTTACAATACACTTCGCTCTACATACAGGCAGAGATAGGTAGAGCATACAGGAAATTCGCGGTGAAGTACCATCCTGACAAGTACAAGGTTCGTATTACGAGGCTGCGATAGCCCTTAAGTTACGTGGCTGCTCGGTGATACGTATATAGGGATCGGACGCACACGAGAAATTCCAGCTGGCTACGACAGCATATGAGGTATGATGCCGCGAAAAGACAGGTAGTCGCGTGATGTATATTAAATTATGTAGATATTAAAGGATGACGAGGAGCGAGCCAACTATGACTACATGCTGGACAACCCAGGTACGTGTTATTGTACTGATAGGAGCATCGCAAATGTATTATGTCCTCGTTCCCTTCGTGTATTTTTTTTACCTTCATTATAATATAAACATCCAACTTCCCTTCTCACCTTCACTTTCGATCTTTCTCCCTAAATTTGTCCTGTCTCACTGACCTCACCTGTCACATCTTCTCAATCCTCTCTCCCTATTTCTCCCTCCCTCCCTCCCGTCCCCTCCCTCCCGTCCCCTCCCCTCCCCCCTCCCTCCCTCCCTCCCTCCCTCCCTCCCTCCCTCCCTCCCTCCCTCCCTCCCTCCCTCCCTCCCTCCCTCCCTCCCAGATGAGGTGCTTCAACATTACTACAAGTACTATAAGAGAAGGGTGTCTCCCAAAGTAGATGTCAGAGTGGTCATCCTTGTCACCATTGCAGTCATCTCTGTCATCCAGGTTAGTTACCTACAGAAAAGCATCTTGAAAGAGAATAGGTTTGCACTCCTCCCTCCACCCACACCACTTCATCCTCTGGCCCCTCCCTCCACCCACACCACCTCATCCTCTGACTCCTCCCTCCACCCACACCACCTCATCCTCTGACCCCTCCCTCCACCCACACCACCTCATCCTCTGACCCCTCCCTCCACCCACACCACCTCATCCTCTGACCCCTCCCTCCACCCACACCACCTCATCCTCTGACCCCTCCCTCCACCCACACCACCTCATCCTCTGACCCTCCCTCCACCCACACCACCTCATCCTCTGACCCCTCCCTCCACCCCACACCACCTCACCCTCTGACCCCTCCCTCCACCCACACCACCTCACCCTCTGACCCCTCCCTCCACCCACACCACCTCATCCTCTGACCCCTCCCTCCACCCCACACCACCTCATCCTCTGACCCCTCCCTCCACCCCACACCACCTCATCCTCTGACCCCTCCCTCCACCCACACCACCTCATCCTATGACCCCTCCCTCCACCCACACCACCTCATCCTCTGACCCCTCCCTCCACCCACACCACCTCACCCTCTGACCCCTCCCTCCACCCACACCACCTCATCCTCTGACTCCTCCCTCCACCCACACCACCTCACCCTCTGACCCCTCCCTCCACCCACACCACCTCATCCTCTGACCCCTCCCTCCACCCACACCACCTCATCCTATGACCCCTCCCTCCACCCACACCACCTCACCCTCTGACCCCTCCCTCCACCCACACCACCTCATCCTCTGACCCCTCCCTCCACCCACACCACCTCATCCTCTGACCCCTCCCTCCACCCACACCACCTCATCCTATGACCCCTCCCTCCACCCACACCACCTCACCCTCTGACCCCTCCCTCCACCCACACCACCTCATCCTCTGACCCCTCCCTCCACCCACACCACCTCATCCTCTGACCCCTCCCTCCACCCACACCACCTCATCCTCTGACCCCTCCCTCCACCCACACCACCTCATCCTCTGACTCCTCCCTCCACCCACACCACCTCATCCTCTGACTCCTCCCTCCACCCACACCACCTCACCCTCTGACCCCCTCCCTCCACCCACACCACCTCATCCTCTGACCCCTCCCTCCACCCACACCACCTCATCCTATGACCCCCTCCCTCCACCCACACCACCTCACCCTCTGACCCCTCCCTCCACCCACACCACCTCATCCTCTGACCCCTCCCTCCACCCACACCACCTCATCCTCTGACCCCTCCCTCCACCCACACCACCTCACCCTCTGACCCCTCCCTCCACCCACACCACCTCATCCTCTGACCCCTCCCTCCACCCACACCACCTCATCCTCTGACCCCTCCCTCCACCCACACCACCTCATCCTCTGACCCCTCCCTCCACCCACACCACCTCATCCTCTGACCCCTCCCTCACCCACACCACCTCATCCTCTGACCCCTCACTGCATGCCAAGATACGTTCATAATGAGATGGATGGACCTAGCTGTGTGTGGGGGTGTGGCATGAGTGGTGTGGTGTACATAGATAATATCTGGAATATGTATGTGTGTGGTGTGAGTGTGTGGCATGGTGTGTGTGCTGTGTGGAGTGTGTGTGATGTGGTGTGTTTGGGTGCTTGCTGTACTAAGGCAATTGTGAACTCATTCACACTGCGCTGCACATGAGTGTGTGAATATGACATGACTGGCTCACATATCCATGTGTGCATGTGCACACCTAATGCTGTACCACACACATACACATTCACACATGCACATACACACACACATTCACACACGCACATACACACACATACATACACACACATACACACACACATACACACACACACGCACACACACACACACACACACACACAGTACATCAGTTGGATGCACTCATACAACTACGCCATCAGTGCAGCTCTTAGGATGCCTCAGTACCGAATGAAGGCTAAGAACTTGGCCACAGAGCAAGGTCTCCTTACTGGGGAGAAGAAAAAAGGCGTGTCTAAGGTACAGAGAGGGTTGGGGCATGACACACACCCACTGGACGCCACAAGACAACACAACTAGGGGTGCCCATTCCCACATGTGTTTATCAGTTTTGGTGCTCACACCTTCTTCACCCTCACTGTACTCACTGTCCTTTCCTCATCCACCTACTCATCATCACTCACCCTTACCTCACACTTACCTCACCTCACACACACACATCTCACACACACCCTCACCTCATCATTCATGCTCACCCTCACACTCATCTCACACTCACCTCACTCACACTTGCCCTCACACCGCACAATCACACTCGCTGTACAATTATTCGTGCTCACCTCCTTACCTTCTTCCTATTACCTCATCAGGAGGAACAGAAGGCCAGTGATGAAGCCATACTCAGATCCATATTGGAACAAAACTTGAGTATTATGTCAGTGGACACACCTCATTTGAACAGTGCCATTCATAATTTGTGTTGTGTGTGTGTGTGTGTGTGTGTGTGTGTGTGTGTGTGTGTGTGTGTGTGTGTGTGTGTGTATGTGTGTGTGCAGTGGTGGATATCGACGTCCTCGTATCCAGGATGTGCTGTGCTTTATGATACTGCTAAGGTAACCGTCACCACACCACCACACAATGTGCCACACCCTCAACTCCCGGTCACCACACATACACCCACATGATCCACACCTGTTAATTGTGTAGACATGATGGATGTTCTAAGTTGTTGCAACAAACACATTAACTGCAGGCAGCTGTTTGTCATTCTCTAATGCATGTTTTCTTACCTTGTTCTCTCATACATCCTCCCTCTTCATCCTCCATCATACCTTCTTTCTTTTATACCTCTTCCTCATACCCTCTCTCCTCCTATCCCTCCCTCTCTCCTCCTCCTTCTATCCCTCCCTCTCTCCTCCTCCTTCTATCCCTCCCTCTCTCCTCCTTCTATCCCTCCCTCTCTCCTTCTCCTTCTACCCCTCCCTCTCTCCTTCTCCTATCCCATCTTCCTCCTTCCCAGTCCCTACTACCTGTATGATTACGTCACCTGGCGGGTCAGGTGGTTCTGGAGGTTCTCTCACCTGAAGCAGGACTATGGACCAGAGGAGCTGGCCTACCTCACCAGGAAGAAGCTGAGCCTCTCTGCTGCCATGTGGGAGGTGAGGGGATGGTTGAGGAGGGAGAGGTGGGGGAGAAGGGTAAGAAACTGAACCTCTCTGCTGCCATGTGGGAGGTGAGGGTATCCAAGCGTTTACCTCCACTTTAAAAACTACTTAACCTTGCATTGGAGTGTCTTGTGAGAACAAATAGTTAGAATTTTAGATCAGTACAACAATGGTGCAATACATCACTACAGTTAAAGTCAGTCCACATAATTAGGCTTCCAAACACACTTTGTGTGGGGTGTGCATACAATAGGAAAGTGGGTGGGGCAGGAAGGGTGTGATGTGGGGGTGTGAGGCACTGGATGGATAGAAGGGTTAAAAGTGAAGGTGTGTTGTGTTGTAGGCTTTGGACGAGGCAAAGAGGGGAGAGCTGGTTGACAGAAAGCTTTGGATCGAAGAGAACTACATCACTTACAAGAGCGAACAGGACGAGATAAACAGAGTCAAGATGGCTGAAAGCAGCAAACATAAAATGATGAGGTAAGGAATGTATATTTAGCATAATATATGTTTAAAAAGTATTAGTCTTTAAATAAGTTAAGCTAAAACTGGTTAGTTAGTTTAGCTCAATGGTGAGTTCATGCAGCTCAGTTCAATTAGCTGGTTTGTTTCATACAAAGCCATTATAATGATTTATGACTACGATTCTTTCGATTTGATTAGCATACGTGATACAATTGAAACGCAATGCATAATTTACATCACAATACAACACAGCATTAGTTTAATATACTGATTTTATTAATATTTTGTAGAATTTATTAAACTATTCGATTGATCTGTTTTTATTTAATTTTAATTGTTCAATCTTTGCCAAAAAAAATATCTAACTTGCTTTTGTGGTCATTATTAATGTCTAACAAGTACATTTAGCTATTTAATGCACTAATTTTAATAAGGAGTAATAACCAATTAAAAGTTCATTCGCGGACACTCGTTATATACTCACACATACAATAATAGTCTGCCAGATGTACGTGGTCAAATATGCATGCACAACACACCATATACACACTTGCACAACACACCATACACACACCACATGCACAGCACACCATACACACACTTGCACAACACACCATACACACACATGCACAACACACCATATACACACTTGCACAACACACCATACACACACCACATGCACAGCACACCATACACACACATGCACAACACACCATACACACACATTCACAACACACTATACACACACATTCACAACACACTATATACACACATGCACAACACATCATACACACACTTGCACAACACATCATACACATACATGCACAACACACCATACACACACGTACAACACACCATACACACACATGCAAACACACTATACACACACATGCACAACACACTATACACACACATGCACACAGACATACACACATACAATCGTAGTGTATTATTAAATAAATATATTTTTCTGGTGTTGCCTACAGACGTTACCTCAAGAACCACAAACCTAGCTTCAGTGTCTACGATGAAGAGTGCGAGGACTAAACCACACTACGCCCAGGCCATCAATAGGATAGTATCACATTGTATGTAATGCAGTACTAAAATTAATTGAAACGGATTGATGTGAGAGCTCACTGGTGTTTGACAGTATATAGTGTGCAGTTCAGGATTGAGCAGTTGATAACGTGTGTGGATCTAGGGTGTGCACATTGTCTTCTGCACTGACTCAGGAGCCTGTCATTAGAGTGGTATACCTGCCCGGTGTACAGATGAAGCTAGCCTGGTGCCCGGTGTGCAGATGAAGCTAGCCTGGTGCCCGGTGTACAGATGAAGCTAGCCTGCTGCCCGGTGTGCAGATGAAGCTAGCCTGGTGCCCTGTGTGCAGATGAAGCTAGCCTGCTGCCCAGTGTACAGATGAAGCTAGCCTGGTGCCCTGTGTGCAGATGAAACTAGCCTACTGCCCAGTGTACAGATGAAGCTAGCCTGGTGCCCGGTGTACAGATGAAGCTAGCCTGGTGCCCTGTGTGCAGATGAAGCTAGCCTGCTGCCCAGTGTACAGATGAAGCTAGCCTGGTGCCCTGTTTGCAGATGAAACTAGCCTACTGCCCTGTGTGCAGATGAAGCTAGCCTGCTGCCCAGTGTACAGATGAAGCTAGCCTGCTGCCCGGTGTACAGATGAAGCTAGCCTGGTGCCCTGTGTGTAGATGAAGCTAGCCTGCTGCCCGTGTACAGATGAAGCTAGCCTGGTGCCTCCTGTTTGCAGATGAAACTATCCTACTGCCCTGTGTGGCAGATGAAGCTAGCCTGCTGCCCAAGCTATACAAGAATGAAGCTAAGCCATAGGTGCAACCTGTGTGAATAGATGAAACTAGCCTACTAGCCCTGTGTGCAGATGAAGCTAGCCTGGGTCCCCCCGGTGTACAGATGAAGCTAAGCCTGCTGCCTGATGTAACAGATGAAACTAGCCTACTGCCCAGTGTACAGATGAGCAAGCCTGGTGCCCTGTTTGCCAGATGAAACTTACCTTACTGCCCTGTGTGCAGAGGAAGCTAGCCTGCTGCCCAGTGTACAGATGAAGCTAGCCTGGTTGCCCTGTGTGTAATGAAACTAGGGCCTACTGCCCGGTGTGCAGAGGAAGCTAGCCTGGTGCCCCGGTGTACAGATGAAGCCGAGCCCTGGTGCCCTGTGTGTCAGATGAAAGCTAGCCTGGTGCCCCTGTGTACAGATGAAGCTAGCCTGCTGCCTGATGTACAGATGAAACTAGCCGACTGCCGCAGTGGGACAGATGAAGCTAGCCTGCTGGCCCAGTGTACAGATGAAGCTAGCCTGGTGCCCTGTGTGTAGATGAAACTAGCCACTAGCTCGCCCTGTGTGCAGATGAAGCTAGCCTGCCTGCCCAGTGTACAGATGAAGGCTAGCCGACTGCCCTGTGTTGCAGAATGAAGCTAGCCTGGTGCCCTGTGTACAGATGAAGCTAGCCTGG
>JABACO010000017.1:500786-519688 GCA_013339895.1 Ephydatia muelleri | reverse complement strand
ACTCCGCCAGCACAAACACACTGCCCCTCCCTCACCACACACGCCCCGCCCCCTCACAACACGCCCCCCCACCACACATCCCTCCCTCACACACAACTCCCCTCTCACCACACACTCCTCCCTCACCACAACTCCCCTCCCTCACCACACACTCCCCCCTCGCCACACACCTCTCTTATGATCTTCAATTTCTGTATTTTCTGTCCTGTGTCATTAAAGATGCTGTCCGAGCCCGGAACCATGTGGAGACGCTCCACGTTGGCATAGAACGACGTCCTGCTGCTCAGAGGTTCAGTGGTCTGGGGACTCACCAGGCAGTGGATGGTCTGGAGCCTGAGGTCTGATAGAAAGTCTTCTCCCAACATGGGACTGGGGAAGAGGAGGAGGAGGAGGAGGAGGAGGAGGAGGAGGAGGAGGAGAAGGAGAAGGAGGAGGAGGATCAAAACACATGCATGCCCACATCATATACACACATGCACACATGGGACTGGGGAGGAGGGTCACACACATGCATGCACACATATACACACATACACACATGGGACTGGGGAGGAGGAGGTCAACACACGCACACATCATATACACATGGGACTGGGGAGGAGGAGGGCGGATCAACATACATGCATGAACATATCATATACACACACACACACTAACATATACTCACATGTATGAGAACACATACACACATAACACACACATACACGATTGGTTTGTACATAGACACAAATACATATTCAGAGCATGTGCAAATGCAAAAGCACACGCCACCCATATGACAAACACACAAACAACACACACCACACACACACACGTACACACATACACATACATGCACACATACACATACATGCACACACAACACACACACAACACACACAAACATACATACACGCACACACACATATACATACACGCAACACATACACGCACACACACATGTATACATAACACACACACACACACACACACATACACACACACACACATACACACATGTACACACCTCCACGTCACATTCAGGCTCAGCTTGGCTTGACTTGCATTGGAGAAATTGAACGTCACATTCTGTACAGAAGGCCCCATAAAATGATGACCACACTCAAAGGCTCTCACCCCTCCGCCCAGACACCCCTCACAAGTAAACTGACCAATGGGAAGAAGGAGAGCAGCTCTCTGTCTGGCATTTCATGCTTCCCATGTGAGTGTTGCCATGGGGATACGCCTCCCCCTCACAATCTTCACAAACATCTCATCCATGATCTTGCCAAGGAACACAATCTGATCGAAGAGGGGAAAGGGGAGGAGGTATAAGGTTGTCAATACAGGTGGTGCCAAGATCCCCGTGCAGTCATGGCGATGCCAAGGTCCCCGTGCAGTCATGGTGATGCCAAGGTCCCCAGCACGAGGCCACCCCACTCACATTAGCGTCTTGCCAGAGCTGCTGCTGCCTGCTGATCTTGCACCTGGCCTTCCATTTCTGGCTGGCCAGCTGCAGGTGGACCTCGTACTGTTCCCCACTGGAGGGATGGTTTAACCCCACCAGACCTGGAGGGAGGGGGAGGAGGAGGGAGGGAGAGGAAGTGAAGGATGAAGGAAGGAGAGGGGAGGAGATAAGATGGAGAGGAGGGAGGAGGATGGGGAGGAGAGGAGGATGGGGAGGAGGGGAGGAGGATGAAGAGGAGGAGGGAAGGATGGGGAGGAGGAGAGGAGAATGGGGAAGAGGGAAGGAGGATGGGGAGGAGAGAGGAGGAGGGAGGAGGGGGGAGGAGGGGAGAGGAGGGGAAGAGAGGGAGCGTGAGTGGCAAAACATAATCACAGTTGTCTCGTTCCCAGACCCTCACCATTGATTGTGGACAGTAAAGACAACCCAATTTAGTTTCGAGTTCACTTCAATGTCCACACACAGGTCCTATGGAAAGGATGGGGAGAGGAGGAGGTGAATGGAGACACAATGCAAGGGTAGGACATGGTCATCACCCCCCCCCCCCCCCCCCCCCCCCACCCCCCAAACCAATTGACATCACCCAATGACATCACACCACCATATTGGGATGGTATCTATCCAGCCAGACATGGCAATGGCAAGTGAAACAGGAGATGGTGGTAGCAGACATTTGCAGTGGGGTAGCAGGGTGGGAGTGAATTGGCGGTCCACGGGTGCCAACCATATATGGTCACGCACACCTTCTGCCCATACACAACAGGCGAGGTGGGTCATAACTGAGATGGACCACAATGGATGAAGGAAGCAGATTTGGCAGACCAAAGTCTACCACACACCTAGAATGATACACACGCCAACAAAGAGAGTTTGCATTTTAGACGGGACTAGACGCCACACCTTCTACTAAATATCCTAATATCTGTGTCCTTGGTGCAGGCTTCCATCTCCACCAATGCCTAGTCCCCAGTCCCCATCTCACCTCCCCCAGTTCCCTTTTGCTCCCCCCGGACCTCTGCAGTTTCTCCTTTGCCCCCCTTGGAGGACTGGTGGCCAAAGCCTCCCCCAGGCTTGAAGGCACCATCCTTGAGTTTCACCTTCAGAGTATAGTCGTCCCGAAGCTCTTCAATCTGAAAGTGAAAGTACATCAAATATGCTCACATGCATGTGTGTACACTTATAGGTATACACGAATGCCAGCAACACACACACCAAGTATACACCATCACACACACACCACACACAACAAGCACACACATGCTCACAACACCATCCACCACACAAGCACACACATGCTCACACACATGCACCATCACACATGTACAAGCACACATGCTCCCACACACCACCACACACAACAAGCACACACATGCTCACACACATCATCACACACATATAAGCACCACACATGCTCACACACACACCATCCACACCCGTACAAGCACACACATGCTCACACACAACCATCACACACATATAAGCACACACATGCTCACACACACATATACACCATCACACACCACACATGGGCACACCATCACACATAGCAAACCACAAGCACTCCCACTGCATGACATACCCTATCTCTGTGCACCTCCAAGGTCCTATGGAGAGAACAGAGAATTGGATAGTGAAAGAAACAAGAAAAGATGGAGGTGCCAGACGTAGGCCTGGGGATGAGGCATCTTACCTGATCTTTCTTTCCAGCGCCTTGATATGCTGAAGAAAGAAACATGGAGGTGGGGTGGTGGGGGGACACAGAGGAGAAAAATGAACACAGTTAATGAGACTTCAATGTACTTGCAACACCTCAGGTTGCAAGGAGGCATATCCTCACACCTCACACCCGCATGCACACACTAGGCCAGCCATAAGCCTCCCCCCCCCCACTCC
The DNA here is from genome assembly GCA_013339895.1 of Ephydatia muelleri. Taxonomy (NCBI): domain Eukaryota; kingdom Metazoa; phylum Porifera; class Demospongiae; order Spongillida; family Spongillidae; genus Ephydatia; species Ephydatia muelleri. The sequence goes on along the minus strand of JABACO010000017.1, from coordinate 516,351 downwards.
CCCCATCTCCCCATAGTTGCTTAATGACAGGACACAGCGACCTCTCACACACTACATGTCACCTGCTCCATCTCACCAACACACAATGGGGTACTCACATAACACATTGTACTGTGGGATTTGACACTAATTATGTATCAACAACCATTCAGGATAATCCAGCAATTGTTCCACCCCTCCTCCCCTCTCCCGAATGAAGACACAGCTACGATTGGAATTGTAACGCTGAACATCACAGATCATGTGAGCCGTGCCCTCGAAGAGAAACCAGTACCATATTTCAACAGTGCAGCCTACATTGAACTAACTCTGTGCAATTAGGGGTACAAACTAACTCTGCCGCAATTAGGGGTACAAACTAGGGTTTTAGGGTTGGAGCCAAAGGTCCCATAGCAGAGCTAAATATGTGAAATTCCACCCGTCTCATAAAAACATTTCTCAATAATTTTTTTACTCACTTCTTGGTACTCGTTTAGCTTTGTTAGAGCGCCTTTGGCACACCACATTAACCAGTACAGTACCTACACCAGTACACGCGCCTACACCAGTACAGTGCCTACACCAGTACAGTACCTACACCAGTACAGTACCTACACCAGTACAGTGTCTACACCAATACAGTGCTACACCAGTACAGTGCCTACACCAGTACAGTGCCTACACCAGTACATTGCCTACACCAGTACAGTGCCTACACCAGTACACCAGCACAGTACCTACACCAGTACAGTACCTACACCAGTACAGTGCCCTACACAGTACATTGCCTACACCAGTACAGTGCCTACACCAGTACAGTGCCTACACCAGTACAGTGCCTACACCAGTACAGTGACTACACCAGTACAGTGCCTACACCAGTACAGTACCTACACCAGTACAGTACCTACACCAGTACAGTGCCTACACCAGTACAGTGCCTACACCAGTACATTGCCTACACCAGTACAGTGCCTACACCAGTACAGTGCCTACACCAGTACAGTACCTACACCAGTACAGTGCCTACACCAGTACAGTGCCTAACCAGTACAGTACCTACACCAGTACAGTGCCTACACCAGTACAGTGCCTACACCAGTACAGTGCCATACACCAGTACAGTACCTACACCAGTACAGTACCTACACCAGTACAGTGCCTACACCAGTACAGCACCTACACCAGTACAGTGCCTACACCAGTACAGCACCTACACCAGTACAGCGCCTACACCAGTACAATGCCTACACCAGTACAGTGCCTTACACCAGTACAGCGCCTACACCAGTACAGTGCCTACACCAGTACAGCGCCTACACCAGTACAGTGCCTACACCAGTACAGTACCTACACCAGTACAGTGCCTACACCAGTACAGTACCTACACCAGTGCAGTGCCTACACCAGTACATGGACAGCGTCCATAAGATGACCTCTCTAAAGATCAGTACCACATATAAGCATCATGAGATCATGTGAGCCATGTTAATGTGTTGACTTCTGAAGGACAATTAATTACACTCAAACACGTAACTGTGTCCCCACAACCATCGCATAACAGAGCCCATTTGAATCCTAAAAATATGCAAACCATCCAGACCAGAGAAACAGACAAGCTGGTAAGTATGTCAAGACTGTACTATGGGGGAGGAGGGAGAGGGCTCTTGCACAGATGTCTGGCAGGCAAGGCAGAAAATTGGGTGAGCAATTTGACAGAATGAAATTGTTGAAATGACAAAGAATTAGATGTGGGCCACCAGCAGACATGTCAGTGTGCATGCTTGCAGACATGTCGGCTTGCCCGGGGGAGTTTGAGCCTTGTTTAGAGACATAACGTTGTGCTTGTAATGAATCTTCGGTTCATCTTCTCTTCAATCCCTCTTCCTCATTCCCTCCCTCCCTGCTCTCCCCGTCCCTCCTTCTACCTCTTCTCTGGCCATGCTCCCCTCCCCTCTCTCCCCTCCCCCCCCCACCTCTTCCTTCTCCCCTCCTTCCCCTCACCTTTCCTGCTCCAAGTAGTAGTTCTAGAAGGATACAACAATGTGTCAAAGTCATCAACAGCAGCAACCCCACCCACAACATTGGAGCTGTGTACATACCCACTTGGAACATGCCTGTTCCTACCATTGACCTGACCGGTCTCATCATCTTGCCCCACACAAATGCCCTACCCCTGTCCAAGTTCCAAAACCTCTTACCACTCGGCTCTGTGCAGTGTCTCTTGTAGGAAGTTGACTCTTCAATGTTTCTACACTATTCCTGACTGCTTCAGTGCCCTCACTACATGTGTGTAAATGTGTGCGTGTGTGTGCGTACATGTGCGCATGTGTTAACATGCAAGCGTTGCAAGTGTGTGCGTGTGTGTGTATTTGCATAGTGGTGTGTGTGCAAGTGTTAACATGTAAGTGTTGCAAGTGTTGTGTGTGTGTGTATATATGTGAGTGTGGTGTGTGTGGGTGCAAGTGTTAACATGTAAGTGTTGCAAGTGTGTGTGTGTGTGTGTGTGTGTGTGTGTGTATATATATGTGCGTGTGGTGTGTGTGGGTGCAAGTGTTAACATGTAAGTGTTGCAAGTGTGTGTGTATGTATATGTGTGTTGCGAACCACAGACACCAACAAAGGGATGGTGTGAGGTGAGGCATGAGATAATGGAATTACTTCCACAATCGCCCCATAGACCCCAAAACATGGCTGAGTGCAGCCAGATGTACACACCAGTGTGCTAGACACAACTTTTCCCTCCTGCCAACGCAGCCTACCTTATGAGCCTCTTCATCCCCTGGCTCCCTTCCCTGAACCACTCAACCACAACACTCACTCATCCACATCTCCAACACACCTCAATTGGCACCTCCAAAGAGCAAAAGCCACAGGACATAAGACAGGATGTTTTGCATCAATTGTGTGTAAGGTGTGTGAGTGTGTGTGTGTGTGTGTGTGTGTGTGTGTGTGTGTGTTGTGTGTGTGTGTGTGTGTGTGTGCGTGCGTGTGCGTCTATCCCGAGGCCACACCCACTCACTTGAGTGCGCACAGCAAGCTCTCGAACACTCCCTTGACCCTGGACGGCCTAGGTGCCGCGCGCCGTGTACTGCGTAGGGACAGGAGCCCTCCTCCCCCTCCCGTCTTCTTGGGACGGGTCTGGACCTTGGTGGCGTTAAACCTCCCCGACAGGAACTTGACGTTTCCTCGCCTATTCTTGAAGGGAGAGTTCGCCGAGGCAGCTGGAACTGCCATCACTGTGTTGAAAGATAGACAGGCCAGGACCAACACATGTAATAACCCAAAAAATAAATAAATAAAGGTTACAAGAAAGACATTAATGGCAAAGACATTCTCGCAAAGTGCGCTTTTTGTAGGCCTGTGCTTTAATGATTAGATCTTCAGCTTCTTACCCGCGCTGGGCTGCGATGCCATTTGTTTACACGAGTCCTACAAAAACAACATGAGGTCATCCAATCCCAACGTTGTGCAACTGCGTCCGTTCAGACACAAGGCTGTGTGTGTTGTGTGTCTCTTGCCTAATGCAAAGGTGTGAATAAAAGCATGCTCTTGTCCCCTGCGCCCGCACGACAGACTGCTCGAGTGGTGTCCATCCACTTCGCTCTCGAAAACAATAGACGCTAGCATAGCCGGTGATGTTTCGAGCAATTATAAGCAACACACTGCCAGCCAAAGGGACTACATTTGTTGCTAAGTCCGTATGTACCGCCAATTAACACGAGGAAAGGGAGGGAGGGAGGGAGAACGATCCCCCCGGATCAGGACGCAATAAAATAAGATTTACGCTGGGACGAGACGGCATGGGGAAGGAGCATACAGTGATATGCGTGTTCACATCCCACAGCAACTAAACCCCGAGTGTGTGCACACTTACCGGTTCTCGCCGGGACGTCGCTATAAAAAACAACAAGGAAACAATCAAACGACAGCGCACGGGGCAGTGGGAATGTTTCGCACGAAGGTTCCGAACACGAGGCAGATCTAATTCATGAGCTATACTCCTATAGTAACGGCAAATAAACATACATACAAATTATAATACTACAGGAGAGACTGGCGTGAGTGACGGTAGGAAACTACGCCCACAATTAACGCGAAACCACACAAGAGCAGCAGGTCAGTTGATTCGGTTCCCCGCCTACAATGCGCTAATGTGCCCCTCCCCCCTCTGCTTTACGCTTGCAGACTTTTTCCCCCTCTCCTAATTAAAGTTCAAGCACAAACCGGTCGATGTCGACGTTCCTAAGTGCTGCTACGGCAGCAGTCTTCTTCTTTCTGCTGGCACGCGCACACCTCTCTGCCTCTCAAACCCCTGCACCACCCACCCTTTACGCGTACTCACCGACGAGCGGCCCCACGGTGGGGGGCACGGTGATCCGAATCAACGGGTCCGGATTCTACCCCAGCGGAACCTTGAATTCGGTTTGCTATTTCGACTCAACGTCTCCCAGCGGATCCACTATGGGAGTCACAAACGTCCCGAGCAGTAATGCAACAAACATTACCTGCATCCTTCCGTATATCAACTACACTGTTACCCCCAGCACGAGCTTACGATCTACGTTAGGAACGGGCAAGGCAACGAGTATACAACGAGCAAACAACAGTTTTGTTTTTCAACCTCTCCAACATCAACGTAACAAGCGTTTCTCCGAACGAGGGATACAATTTATCAAGCACCACCATACAGGTCCTAGGTACGGGTTTCGTTGCAACAGGGATGATCACCTGCATAGTTGACACAGCAACAAACGTCCCTTGCAACTACGTCAACAGTACCTTAATTACCTGCATATTGCCGCGCTACCCGATCACTGCCCGCCGCACGCTGAGGATCACCCTCAACGGAGATGCAACAGGAGCTATTCCACCGGCGACACCCAATGCCACTCAGTTCACGTTCTTCTACCCCTGCACCGCAGGCAACATCGTGCAGCTTCTCACCTTCCTACGCCTCACTCCTGCTCCAGTTCGACAGGGCCGTGGAGGTGGGAGGGGAGGCGGCCACCCTTGACACCTGCCCAGCCCAACTGCAGTGTGGTCTTCGACGACGCGACGATGGTCGCCTTGGGAACGGATGCAACGTGCACCTGGCACAACTCTGAGCAATGGGTCCCTGGTGGTAAACCTCGCTCCCAACCTCGAACGTAAACCTAACCACAAACATCACTTTCAGGGGTAACAGCATTCGAACAAGATACGTCTCATTCTCCAAATTAGTGAAGCAGACTCTGAGGGTAACCCAGCCATCGGTAGAACTCGTGCCCATCGCAGTTCTGCAAGGTCCCGGTTCATCCCCTCCTGCGGCAACCTCACCCTGAGCGCAGAGTACTCACTGAACGGTGGCTACAAGCCATGCAGTACTGGTGGACAATACGTCCCAACGCCACCAACTACACAGGTGACCTCGCGTTCAGCTCCAGCTCTGCACGGATCTCCATTCCATCAGCAAACCTTAGCCCCAGCGAGCCTTACATTGTGCAACTGACTGCGAGAAACTTCCTTGGATACAATGATACCACCTCTGCCACGCTTACCTGGGAGACAAGGTCAGCACCCCCTCGTCACCATACTGGGCGGGACGACCAGGGTGGTCTCGGCCGACCAGGAGGTCGTACTAGTCGGGCAGGCCAGCATCCCCTGTCCAGCTGCCCTCCTCAGCGGGTACCACTGGGACATCACGGCCTCATCCACTGCTCCCGGCGTGCAGCTGACCCTGCCCAACAGCCCCCAGATTGTCATCGCCCCTCGCACCCTTCAAGCCGGGGTCACGTACACCGTGAAGCTGACGGCTGGCTATGGGTCTTCGATGGGATCGGCCTCTATGGACCTGGTTGTGACTCCCGCGAGGATCAGGGCACTAATAGACGGTGGATCGCGTCGAGTGGTGTGCGCCAGCGACGACCTGCTGCTGACGGCGCCATCTCAGTCGGGCTTGAGAGCGTCAATGTGACGGTCAGCTGGGACTGCATGATGATCAGCACCTACCCAGACGGTGGCATGAACGAGACGGATTGCAGTGATGGCGTGCTCAATCTTCTACACGTGGCGGTTCCCAAGGTGGTCCTACCTGGAGGAACGCTGCAGACGGGTGTATACAGGTTTGTGCTAACCCTTAAGAGGGGCACAGAGGGGTCCTCGTGGGTCCAAGACATGACTGTGGTGCAACAGCGGGTGCCCACCGTGCTTGTCACCCCACCTCCCAACGGGGACGCTGCACTGACCAGCGAGGAGATGATAATCAATGCCACCATCGCAAGCATGTTGCCCGGGACGGCTAGGTGGACAAATGTATACATCCAAGGTGAGCGCACACCTACGTGTGTTGTTCTGTACAGGGTAGATACGTGTACTTCACATTTATACTACTTATGTGCACACATTCGACAATTAGCGAGGGAGGGAGGGAGGGAGGGAGGGAGGGAGGGAGGGAGGACAACGGCTATGCAAATCTTGCACATGTGGCAGAACACAGTTAAACATGGACTGCTGGAAACAGCACCTATAGGAGTGAGGGATTCTTGTTGCTACAGTGCCCCCCCCCCCCCCCCCCCCCCCCCCCCCCCCCATCTGAAGCAAAGATATGCAATGATGGTTGGGAGGACTATTGGAAAATTAAGGGACACGTCTGTGAACAATCCAGTGTATACATGCAGGTCTAGGCAGGGTTGAACAATGGGGGTAATAAACAACAGTGTGTAACAATTACAATACTTGTCCAGTGAAACACATCGTACGCCATGTCTAGGGTTGCATGACAATACCATATATGGGGATGATTGTGTCGATGATGAAGCAACATCACTTTTCTATCATCAGCATATTTACTGATGATCTCACAATACAACCGATGCGCAAGATCAAAAAAAATTTATTTTATTTTTTTTTGCGAATTGGACTTGGCAGTAGAGATGACACAACATTGATATTTGTAAGCTCGTAGAGAAGCAGTCTTGAAGAACAATACGATGCATGTGCACTTTTGACGGAGTTTGATTAATGCTCCTGGAAGCTTCACCTGGGAGGGGGGAGCAACCTCCTCTCACATCCACCCCCTTGAGCACTCATACATCAATCGCGATGTGACTCTCCCTGCCCCCCCCCCCCCCACACACACACCCGCCCCTGCTGTTGCCACACTAATTCAATCCCACTAATCTGTTGCATCCTCTTAAGTCATTCCATTTCCAAACTGCATCCAACCATCCGCTGTGTCCAGGTCAAAACCAATCCCTAACCATGCCTCACCCAAGCTCGTCGCTGAAAAGATTGCTGGACCATATTGTATACCTTCATGCGACGCATGTGACATCTCCAGGAAGCATTTGGGACGCGACATAGCCACAAAGCATCCAGGACATCACACATGCTATGTGGGTGTTATGCAATATTTAGATACCCTAATTTGGTCATTTCTTGAATTAATATGGACGCGTTGATACCCAAAGCATTAAATGTGTTTGTACACAAACCATTACACCTTTAATCTTTTACCTCTCCTTCTTCAGGGGTCCCTCCATTCGATCCCCAGAACTACATATCACCGGTCAATTACACCATTGTGCCACCCGGTAGTCCTCAGACAACCACACCCCTGTACATTAGCAATGGATCAGCACAACTTGCAAACCAGCTCTCCCTTGCTCTGAGACGGGGGTCTCTCCTACCCAATGGAAACAGGTACACATTCCGTCTGGAGGTCACAGACTCAGCCAACAATACAGGCTTTGCCGAAACCGACATCTACACGGGAGGCGTACCGACCTCTGGTGCCATGGCAATAGTACCTCCGACAGCGGGAAACACTGGACCCAATCCCGTGCAAACTTGCAGGCTGCTCAATGGCTGGATGCGCCCGCTTACCTGCCCCTCTCCTACCAGTTCGGCATGTACTGCGGGAACTCGACGTACCTGTTGAGCGGGACACTGAGCCAGAGCTACCTCAATGTTGTACTGCCACCCCTCAACAATCTGACGCTCTTTGTGAGGGTGTATAACACTCTAGGCGCCTACACGGAGTACAAAGTGGCCACTAACGGTGCACAGTATTTGAACTTTAATGCCACAGCCTTGCTCGACAATGCCTCCTCCTTGTGCCTCCAGCAAGGGAACTGTGCAGATGGGCTGGCCCTGGTGGCGACCTCTGGCAGCAGCCATGAACGAAGCACCGCTGCTGTTCAGAAACCTCACGTCCCTCAGGCAGAATGCGCTGCAGCTGGCGCTTAGCGTCACACTCCCCGCGACTAAGGCCTTCTTGAATTTTCAGCTGTCTGTCGTGACTGCACTCACGTCCGGAGCGCTGCTCCCTGTGTCAACGTACTCGAGTGCTGTGGCACTCTTGGAGGTCGTCGTGTCAAGCTACAATTCACTGGACAGTCCCTCATCGAAGCAGGGTTTCAGCAGTGAAGAGGCAAACATGGTACTTCGTTGCTATGGCAACTTGCTCGGCGCCAATTTCAACGTAAGCGGCGAGAGGGTTAAGTCCAACGTCGTCTCGTTTAGCCTAACGAAGAACATCAATGCAATCGGATACGGCCTGTGCAAGCAGCTTGGATTATATCAAGAGGCGAAGACGTTAGATATAGGTGGTTTCGGGGTTCTGAAAGCCTCGCTGACCAATCTGGAGAGCGGCTACGAGACACAATGCAGTGGCAACATCTGTGGTAAAAGCGCGGTGATAGTCAATTTCAGCAGCAATCTGTCGCAACGTTACCGCAACTGGACTTGCACTTCAGATACTACCACGTCCTGCTCTGGAGTGTGTGTAGTGGCCGCTCAGCTGAATCGAAATTTTAGGTGGAACGGTTCTAATTACGCGTGGATAACGGGAAGCTCCCTAGCGACTGTTACTTTGCTAAATCAAGCTGTCGGGAAAGAGTTATCAGTTTCTTTTCCCGCGACAAGTGCGTTGGTAAGAATTGTTCTGCGATAACGACAAGCATCACGTTGAACCCGAACTCCTTACAATGCGGTTACTGGAACGAGGCATTGTCAAGCTGGAGCACTCAAGGCTGCAACCTGGCAGTAAGTTTCTTTAACCCTTACCGTACCTGTAGACAAAATTATATGTAATCCATCCTCCCACTTCTCCATTAGAGTGTTGCAAATAGCCTTGCCACGTGCAATTGCACACACCTCTCCCAGTTTGCAGTCGTTCAGGTTTGCCCAAGCGGATACTATGGCGAGAACTGCGGCAGTGGTGAGAGTGTCGTGTATATACATTGCTGCTACTTACCCCTCCTCTCTCCCCCTCTCCCCTCCCTCTCTCTCGTGCAGTGTGTCCACTAGGACTGTGGGGGGCTGAATGTCAGTCTGAGTGCACATGCAGTAACCATGGAAACTGTGTCCCATCAAATGGTGTGTGCATCTGTGACCCGGGATGGACTGGTACTAGCTGTAATGCAGGTGGGTGAAGAAGCAGCACTTGTAGTTAAAATATATTGGGCTATTCCATAATATAATTGTACACCCCTACTGATGACTAATATCAAGGTATCCCCCCAGGACATAAAGCCTCTACACCATACCCCCCCAGGACATTATTTTGGACCCCCTCTGGACATACTTCCCTGTACATTACTATTGAACCCCCTCTGTGATGTAGGATACCCCCTTAGGACATTACCATTGAAACCCCCTCTGGACACATCTCGATGTAGGACACCCCTAGAGCATACCTTTGAAACCCATCCGGACACATCTCACTGTGCGACACCCCTAGGACATTGCCATCATTGCCATTGGACCCCCCTCTGGACACATCTCACTGCAATAGAAACATCCCCCTAGGACATTACCATTGGACCCCCTCTGGACAACTTTTTTGGTCATCAGTAGGGGTGTACAATTATTTTATGGAATAGCCCATTTTAACCCCCATTGCTACCCCTTTTTTTCTATATTCTACCTCATCATATTTTGCCTCCTCCCCTTCCTGCCCTCCTCTCCTACCCTACGCAGCGTGTATGGGGACATGGGGAGATCAGTGTGCCAACAAGTGCCAGTGTATGAATGGAGCAACGTGTGACCCAGTCACTGGTTACTGCAACTGCACTGCTGGGTGGTTGGGAACAACGTGCGACACAGGTGACCTCCTCTTACATGCACATATACTGCATATAATACACACACATAGCACATACACACACACATATATACACACATAGCACACATACACACACACATACACGCACACATAGCACATGCACACACACATACACACACATAGCACATACACACACACATTCACACACATAGCACATACACACACATTCACACACATAGCACATACACACACACAGATATACATATACAACCACACATTGTATTGTGTGTTAAAGCTGTGCAATTGCATCAAAGGAAGGTAGAAATTTATAATTATTAATAAGTGACAGCCCTATAGCTGTAATTGTTATGGATTGTCGGTATTCATTATTTGTTGAAAAGAAAAAGAGATGTTTTATATTGTAAAGAGATTTTAACAGTTTTTAATTTATATTAATTGACATCATTAAATCCATCATCCAGCTGTGTTTGTTCAGGGGCTTCGCACTTACAACCCCTCCCCCCCCCTCCCACACACACACACACACACACACCCCGGCCATTATTGCAATGACACCACTGGGAGGAGTATTGTATGGGCTGGGGAAGAGGGGAGGCTTTGCAGATGTACAGGCTGGGGAAGAGGGGAGGCTTTGCAGATGTACAGGCTGGGGAAGAGGGGAGGCTTTGCAGATGTACAGGCTGGGGAAGAGGGGAGGCTTTGCAGATGTATAGGCTGGGGAAGAGGGTAGGCTTTGCAGATGTATAGGCTGGGGAAGAGGGGAGGCTTTGCAGATGTATAGGCTGGGGAAGAGGGGAGGCTTTGCAGATGTAGGTCACAAAAGGAGCCTAGACATCAAGAATTGTTCTTCTATCTTTGGTCCAGCCTGTCCCATTGGTACCTACGGCAGAGGTTGCAAGCAGGCATGCCAGTGTCGTGCAGTTCAGCAGTGCAACAAGACCACTGGCGTGTGCACATGTGGCGTGGGCTACACGGGGACCTTCTGCAACGCCACGTGTCCCAGCCTCTGGTATGGAGTGGACTGCCAGCAGAGGTGTCAGTGCTACGTGGCTGGTACGGCCGTCTGCAGCCGCTTTGATGGAAGGTGCAACTGTGGAGCTGGGTGGACTGGAACCCTTTGTGATGGTGAGGGTGGAGGGAGAGTGTGTGGAGCTGGTTGGACTGGGACCCTTTGTGATGGTGAGGGGGAGGGAGGGAGGGTGTGTGAGCTGGGTGGACTGGGACACTTTGTGATGGTGAGAGGGAGGGAGGGTGTGTGGAGCTGGGTGGACTGGGGCACTTTGTGATGGTGAGGTGGAGGGAGGGAGGGAGGGTGTGTGGAGCTGGTTGGACTGGGACCCTTTGTGATGGTGAGGGGGAGGGAGGAGCTGGGTGGACTGGGACCCTTTGTGATGGTGAGGTGGAGGGAGGGAGGGTGTGTGGAGCTGGTTGGACTGGGACCCTTTGTGATGGTGAGGGGGGAGGGAGGAGCTGGGTGGACTGGGACCCTTTGTGATGGTGAGGGTGGAGGGAGGGGTGGTGTTCTGTTGTAGTAAGGAGGAGGGTAGGAAACAGCAGTGAGGAATTTGTCACGATGAGGGTGAAGGGGGATGGTGATGGAGTAAAGTACAATGAACGTAACCATCTCTTCAGGTTTTGCTGCCATCCATTTTAATGTTCCTTGTCACCTCTTGTCCAGCTAAGATTCCTGAGCCCCTGGTGGTGCAGCCATTCCCCACCGCAGCTGTGGTGGTCCCCTTGCTAGTCGTGGCCCTGGTGTTGGCCGTCACCATATTAACCATTGCAGTGATGGTGAAGAACAAGAAGAAGTGGAGGAAGAAGGTTTACCCTGTGACTGGAGAGGGGGAGGGGAGCCAGGGTTTGCTAAAGAAAGGGATCCCCATGAAGACCATTGTTGGAGGGAAGGTGGCCATTGGTGGAGAAGGAGGAGATGGAGGATCAAGTGAAGGGTCTGACACGTTCCTTGACATGACACGAGCATACTCTCTGGACGTGCTTGTTCCCCAGGGTGAGTGGCAGGACTTGCTGTACAGGGCTGCGAAGCATGGTTGCCCCAATGGGTAGCATGATATTGAGAGTTGGCAGGGTACAGGGTACAGGGTACAGGGTGAGTTGTGAAGATGGGAAGTGTGGGCAGTTTTGTTGCACATGTACAGTGAACTTGCGTACTTCCATTTAAAGTGCATCATAATTTTATCCCTCCGTGTGTATTTCCTTCACACACTGCCTTGCCCATACCTAACATGCACACACACCCACACATACACATGCACACACATACATACTGCATGTCTACATACACCTACTGCTCACACACACACCACACACATTTCACTGAACACACACACACACATGCCCACCAAAACAATAAAGGTGCCAAGCTGAAGGACCTGTTCCCTTCTGGTCCCAAGGGGGAGGAGTTTAAGGAGCCTCCCACCATGAACGGCCGGCTGAGGTGGCAGATTGTTCAGCTGACAGACAGCACCAAGGAGGACACACCCATCAAAGGCAAGAAGAAGGACCCCTCTCCAGGCCAACCCCAGAAGCCCGCCACTGAGGCGGGAAAGGAAGGGGAGGAGCATGGTACCCAGGAGGGGAGCAAGGAGGAAGGGATGGAAGAGGTGATTTACAGGCGTGGTGTGTACCTTGCCCCCACCGCTACCCTGAGAGACCTCAGGAATGGCTTTGTGGAAACCCGCCAAACCAGTTTGGAGCACAGGATGTTCCTGTTCTTGAGATCGGACATCCTAGGGGATCATTTTGATATATCAAGCGAGGAGGGGACGCGGCTAGCCCACATCCAGGGGTCACTGGTGCAGCCACAGACTATGTACATCCAGTCCCTGCCTCGAAGTGAGTGTGTGTGTGTGTGTGTGTGTGTGTGTGTGTGTGTGTGTGTGTGTGTGTGTGTTGTGTGTGTGTGTGTGTGTGTGTGTGTGTGTGTGTGTGTGTGTAAGGGCGGAGACCTTTTGGGTCAGATGAAGGACTAATGCACTGAACCATTAGACATCCTGTGAGGGGGAAGGTAGGGGGTGAGGTCATGTTTTGCTAGGTGTTTTATTTTTTGAATGTAATGTCGTATTTTTTTAGAACAAAAGCAACTAGATGTGTTTTGAATTATTATTATTATTTAAATTGTCCTCAACAACTTGTTTACGCTCCATTTGTGTCACTATTGGTGAAATGGTTTGAATGCAGTCTTCCCTGATGCATCTGTACCCACACTCACCACCTTCACAATCCACACCTTACCACCACACCCACATCCCTCCTCTCCACAGATGTATGTCAGGTGGACCAGTGCCCATGTGGCAGGTACGCAGAGATGGAGTGCTCCATATGTGGTAGGAGGGGCTACTGTGGCGTGCAGTGTCAGAAAGAGGATTGGACCAGTCACATTCCAGAGTGCACAGGGGGATCCAAGAAGAAGAAGAAGAAGGCTGGGAGAGAGTACACACCAAATGTGAACACATGTGTCTGTGGCAAGGAGGCAGATTTCGAGGTGCTCGGTGTGTGGAAGACAAGGGTACTGTTCTGAAGCGTGCCAGCAGAAAGACTGGAAGCTCCATGTCCACTATTGCAAGAAGGAGTCATTAGAGTGAGTCCAATGCTGTGTGTGTGTGTGTGTGTGTGTGTGTGTGTGTGTGTGGTGTGTGTGTGTGGTGTGTGTGTGTGTGTGTGTGTGTGCGTGTGTGTGTGCGCGTGCGTGTGTGCGTCGTGCGTGTGTGTGTTGTGTGTGTGTGTGTGTGTGCTCACCTCATGGTGTTTTCCATTATCTCCTCCTCTCCTCTTGTCCCCATCATGACCTCATCTCATATGAAAACAATCCAGTGGTGTGGGGCAGTCAGATACCTCAAGTAAGTGACCTCCAGTTACTCTAGGATAGAAACTACCTTTTTCATGTGTGTTTATGTGTTACCTGTGTGTGTGTGTGGTGTGTGTGTGTGTGTGTGTGTGTGTGAGTGTGTGTGTGTGTGGGTGTGTTTTGGGATGCTAGGGAAGAAGGATGGGTAGAAGATAATGGGGATTTGATATGATAGGCAGTCGATAAAAGTCTTATCCTTTCCTTAGTCAAAGAGCTCAAAGACAACAAGGGACTTTCCCCCATCCTGGAAGAACCTAAAGAGAAGACAAGCCTTCATCTCATCAGGGGACAGTGTTGTGGTCTCTGCAGGGTGTGTGGCTGCAGGGGGGGGTGGCAATCGGCTGTGGGTACCCAGGACAACATGGGGACCATCTGGTGATGGTGGTGGTGGTGGTGGTGGTGGGTGGTGGTGGTGGGGTGGTGGTGGTGGTGCCCAGTCCAATGCCACAGGAGGGCTAGTCACTCTACCTCCTGCTCCTGGGAACCAATCCAGTGTCCCTGGCACATCAGAAGCCACCTCAAGTGGATCAGAAGGACTCAGCACAAGAGGGGCATCACGTGACCACTGAGGCCATGCCCACTGTAACCACACCTCCTCCAAGGACTGCAGCTGTGCCTGAAGGGGCTGTTGTAACTGCTGCAAAAGATGGAACTATATCAGCGGATGTTGCCTTGAAACAAGAGGACCAATCTGTTAAAACGTAGTTTGAATGGCAGAGGGGGGTATTTATGTGTTTCAATTTCATTGCTGAGAATGCTGTGTTGTGTCATGGTAAAAGAAATGTCATCATAACAGAAAACTAGCAGGTTAATTACCTGTCAGATAAGACGTGTCCTGTACATGTACTCCCATGTGGCCAGCTGTCAGTTATTTTGTTAAGGATTGTGGGATGCCAAAATGGAAGGAAATGATTGATACCATAATTATAATAAGAATGCAACAAAGAACCTAACGCATATTATAATACAAATTTCTAGTGCAAACAATAGAAAACTTAAATTCAGTGTCTTAAACCTCCGCAACAGGCAGTCAGATTAATTAAGAATTACTGTGTAGAGGACATAAATTATAGCACAAAGGGGAACGGTACATAAAATAGTCAAAGACCTACCCATTCATAGATTGTCGATTGCCCTGATTCACGGGCAAAGGGGGGGAGGGGGGGAAACATTAGTAAAGCTCTTGATTGGACTAATTTAGCATCATGATCCATGCTGAAAAATTTACTCCAAACCACGCGGTTGCTGATGTTCACACATCTGGTTAAATTAATCGGTTCTGAAAGATCTCTTGTGCAGGCGGGTTGCGAACGGGGAGTCTACGGCAGACACGGTCACAATTCTATTCAATAATTAAGAGTCTATCTTTACTAAAAGAATAATTGTGAATATTTGGGACAGTTTGAAAATGTCCTATGTTTTATAACATTATAACTATAAAAATGCTCTGCGCGTGAATCGTCGTAGCGTCCGAACGGTTAATGCTGTCGACTTCCTATTTGCACCACATGATGCCACACCATCTCTCTATGGATAATCGAATATTGTCTCTTAGCTCCACTCCCTGAGGAAAATACAAGAGGTCTACCCCAGGGGTTCGAAACACGAGTATTTCCTGCAGGAGTGTCGGCATTGCCTCAAATTCGGTTTCC
>JABACO010000017.1:467691-499786 GCA_013339895.1 Ephydatia muelleri | reverse complement strand
CACCCCCAAGATGCCAATGTGTTGGGTGGAGCCAGTGGAATGTTGCACAAGACAATAAGGGTGTGGTCAAAACCTGCCAGACAGACAACACAATACCAAATGCACGTCTCAGGATATTAACCACACCCTCCTCCTCCCTCCGTAGCTATGTCACGGAATGTGTGACACACTGTGGTCTGCTGGCTGCTAATCCTAACCCATGCCAGCATGGAGGTCTGCTGGCTGCTAATCCTAACCCCTGCCAGCATGGAGGTCTGCTGGCTGCTAATCCTAACCCCTGCTATGGGGAGGTACTCATCCTCATCCTCAGTCCCTTCCCTTGTCCCCAGCCCACTGCCCTCGATAAAGAGGTGAAATTAGTTAACTTTTGTTTATTCCTTCTTTCCTGCATGTAGAACAAGAATATGTTGTCTACAATGTGAAAAGTGTGATTGCAAAGCAAATAAAAAGAATTGAAACTCTAAATGACATTCACACTGATGCAGTAAACCACCACACACACACACCACATACACACACACCACATACATACACACACATCCACACCACACATACACATACACATACACATACACACACACCACATGCACACACATGCACACCACCACACACACACATGTCCCAGAGCAAGAATGCCTACGGTTTGAAATGTGCAGCTAAGGCAACACAGACCATCCCATCTTGTTGACGAGAATGTTGTGTACACGTATACTCAGCACACATGGCATGAAGACAGAACAGCTGCACTTGTCCCGCTAGCCACATCAATAGCATGCCACATAGCTGCATGCAACTACTGGATGGACGCAGACACTCAGTGGGTATGTAGGCTATAAACATCCCACCCCATGTGGGCATCCCACCCTCCCTCCACTCGGACCCAGTGGTATGTGGGCTATAAACAAAGGAAGGAGAAAAAACAGGTAGAGAGGGGAGGGTGGAGTGGGGAGGAGAGGGTGGGATGGGGAGGAGGGAGATGAGAGAAGGTGGAGCGGAGGGAGATGGGGAAGGTGGAGTGGGAGGAGGGAGATGAGGGGAGGGTGGGATGAGGAGGAGGGAGATGAGGGTGGGTGGGTGTGAAGGAGGGAGATGAGGGTGAGTGGGTGGGGAGAAGTGTGGATGCATTAGACCTACCGCTGTAAGGAGCAGAGGATGCCTTCCCTCTTGGGTCATCGTTGTCCAAGAAGTCAAATGACTCCATAACCATGTTCTCGCTGAGTGTCATGGAGGGAGCCTTAGTGAGCCTGCCTCCCTGTAGTGAGGAGGGAGGGGGTGGAGGGAAGAGGAGGGAGGGGGTGGAGGGAAGAAGAGGAGGGGGTGGAGGGAAGAAGAGGAGGGGGTGGAGGGAAGAAGAGGAGGGGGTGGAGGGAAGAAGAGGAGGGAGGGGGAGGGGAGGGGAAGAAGAGGAGGGAGGGGGAGGGGAAGGGAAGAGGAGGGAGGGGGAGGGGAAGGGAAGAGGAGGGAGGGGGAGGGGAAGGGAAGAGGAGGGAGGGGGAGGGGAAGGGAAGGGAAGAGGAGGGAGGGGGAGGGGAAGGGAAGAGGAGGGAGGGAGCAGAGGTGGAGGGAGGGAAAAAGAGTTATTAAAGGACAGAGACAGAATGATGAAAGGAAATGAGACATGAAAGTCAATGCATTGCAGAGCACAATAAGGAAGAGCAAGTGTAGTACCACTCCACACCACCCGACGCACCTTCAGCGCTTCATCCAATCGGGCAAGCTGAGCAGCCAGCTCCTTCAGCTGTGCAAAGGTCTGCTTAGCTTCCTCCAGAGTACCCAACAGGTTCTCCACAGTGGCCCCCAGGGATACCAGTTCAGGGGCCGGGGAGCCCCCCCTGGTGGGCCCCCCAGCAGATGACGATGACTCCTGGGTACCAGTGCTGTACAGGGAGGAAGAGGACACCTTCTGGGCCGCGCCCCCTACATTGTCCCCTCCACTGCTGCTGCCTTTTCTGGTGGTGGGAGGTGGCTCGGGTGCCTTTTGAGGCTGGGGAGGAGGAGGCAGGTGGGTACCAGCAGAGGCTAGAACGTCTCTATCATAGAAGACAAACTCGTTCTCCATATCTTTGGAGGTTTTCTTCTTGGTCTGAGCTTTCTCTGCTTTGGGCAGCTCTTGGCTAGTGGGAGGTGTTTCACCACATTCTTCTGGCTACAGATATGGTCAGTATTGGAACACATATAGTTTTCACAACCTCACCCAAACCCTTCCTACAACTCCTTCCACCTTTCAACACACACTCTTACTGCCACTAACTATATCTCCTTCTCTCTCCCTTCCTTTTTCCTCCTCCACCTTCTCTCCCAAGAGATCTTGCTCCCACCCTCCCTCGCCACACACTCCCCTCCCTCACCACACACTCCCCTCCCTCACCAACACACTCCCCTCCCTCACCACACACTCCCCTCCCTCACCACACACTCCCCTCCCTCACCACACACTCCCCTCCCTCACCACACACTCCCCTCCCTCACCACACACTCCCCTCCCTCACCACACACTCCCCTCCCTCACCACACACTCCCCTCCCTCACCACACACTCCCCTCCCTCGCCACACACCTCTCTTATGATCTTCAATTTCTGTATTTTCTGTCCTGTGTCATTAAAGATGCTGTCCGAGCCCGGAACCATGTGGAGACGCTCCACGTTGGCATAGAACGACGTCCTGCTGCTCAGAGGTTCAGTGGTCTGGGGACTCACCAGGCAGTGGATGGTCTGGAGCCTGAGGTCTGATAGAAAGTCTTCTCCCAACATGGGACTGGGGAAGAGGAGGAGGAGGAGGAGGAGGAGGAGGAGGAGGAGGAGGAGAAGGAGAAGGAGGAGGATCAAAACACATGCATGCCCACATCATATACACACATGCACACATGGGACTGGGGAGGAGGGTCACACACATGCATGCACACATATACACACATACACACATGGGACTGGGGAGGAGGAGGTCAACACACGCACACATCATATACACATGGGACTGGGGAGGAGGAGGGCGGATCAACATACATGCATGAACATATCATATACACACACACACACACTAACATATACTCACATGTATGAGAACACATACACACATAACACACACATACACGATTGGTTTGTACATAGACACAAATACATATTCAGAGCATGTGCAAATGCAAAAGCACACGCACACCCATATGACAAACACACAAACACACACACACACACACACACACGTACACACATACACATACATGCACACATACACATACATGCACACACAACACACACACAACACACACACAACATACATACACGCACACACACATATACATACACGCACACACATACACGCACACACACATGTATACATAACACACACACACACACACACACATACACACACACACACATACACACATGTACACACCTCCACGTCACATTCAGGCTCAGCTTGGCTTGACTTGCATTGGAGAAATTGAACGTCACATTCTGTACAGAAAGGCACCATAAAATGATGACCACACTCAAAGGCTCTCACCCCTCCGCCCAGACACCCCTCACAAGTAAACTGACCAATGGGAAGAAGGAGAGCAGCTCTCTTGTCTGGCATTTCATGCTTCCCATGTGAGTGTTGCCATGGATACGCCTCACCTCCACAATCTTCACAAACATCTCATCCATGATCTTGCCAAGGAACACAATCTGATCGAAGAGGGGAAAGGGGAGGAGGTATAAGGTTTGTCAATACAGGTGGTGCCAAGATCCCCCGTGCAGTCATGGCGATGCCAAGGTCCCCCGTGCAGTCATGGTGATGCCAAGGTCCCCAGCACGAGGCCACCCCACTCACATTAGCGTCTTGCCAGAGCTGCTGCTGCCTGCTGATCTTGCACCTGGCCTTCCATTTCTGGCTGGCCAGCTGCAGGTGGACCTCGTACTGTTCCCCACTGGAGGGATGGTTTAACCCCACCAGACCTGGAGGGAGGGGGAGGAGGAGGGAGGGAGAGGAAGTGAAGGATGAAGGAAGGAGAGGGGAGGAGATAAGATGGAGAGGAGGAGAGGAGGATGGGGAGGAGAGGAGGATGGGGAGGAGGGGAGGAGGATGAAGAGGAGGAGGGAAGGATGGGGAGGAGGAGAGGAGAATGGGGAAGAGGGAAGGAGGATGGGGAGGAGAGAGGAGGAGAGGAGGAGGGGGAGAGGAGGGGGAGAGGAGGGGAAGAGAGGGAGCGTGAGTGGCAAAACATAATCACAGTTGTCTCGTTCCCAGACCCTCACCATTGATGTGGACAGTAAAGACACCCAATTTAGTTTCGAGTTCATCTTCAATGTCACACAGGTCCTATGGAAAGGATGGGGAGGAGGAGGAGGTGAATGGAGACACAATGCAAAGGGTAGGACATGGTCATCACCCCCCCCCCCCCCCCCCCCCCCCCCCCCCCAACCAATGACATCACCCAATGACATCACACCACCATATTGGGATGGTATCTATCCAGCCAGACATGGCAATGGCAAGTTGAAACAGGAGATGGTGGTAGCAGACATTGCAGTGGGTAGCAGGGTGGGAGTGATTGGGGTCACGGTGCAACCATATATGGTCACGCACACCTTCTGCCCATACACAACAGGCTGAGGTGGGTCATAACTGAGATGGGACCACAATGGATGAAGGAAGCAGATTTGGCAGACCAAAGTCATAACACACACCTAGAAATGATACACACGCCAACAAAGAGAGTTTGCATTTTAGACGGGACTAGACGCCACACCTTCTACTAAATATCCTAATATCTGTGTCCTTGGTGCAGCTTCCATCTCCACCAATGCCTAGTCCCCAGTCCCATCTCACCTCCCCCAGTTCCTTTTGCTCCCCCCGGACCTCCTGCAGTTTCTCCTTTGCCCCCTTGGAGGACTGGTTGGCCAAAGCCTCCCCCAGGTTGAAGGCACCATCCTTGAGTTTCACCTTCAGAGTATAGTCGTCCCGAAGCTCTTCAATCTGAAAGTGAAAGTACATCAAATATGCTCACATGCATGTGTGTACACTTATAGGTATACACGAATGCAGCAACACACACACACGTATACACCATCACACACACCACCACACACAACAAGCACACACATGCTCACACACACCATCACACACAACAAGCACACACATGCTCACACACATGCACCATCACACATGTACAAGCACACATGCTCACACACACCACCACACACAACAAGCACACACATGCTCACACACATCATCACACACATATAAGCACACACATGCTCACACACACACCATCACACCCGTACAAGCACACACATGCTCACACACACCATCACACACATATAAGCACACACATGCTCACACACACATATACACCATCACACACCACACATGGGCACACCATCACACATAGCAAACCACAAGCACTCCCACTGCATGACATACCCTATCTCTGTGCACCTCCAAGGTCCTATGGAGAGAACAGAGAATTGGATAGTGAAAGAAACAAGAAAAGATGGAGGTGCCAGACGTAGGCCTGGGGATGAGGCATCTTACCTGATCTTTCTTTCCAGCGCCTTGATATGCTGAAGAAAGAAACATGGAGGTGGGGTGTGGGGGGACACAGAGGAGAAAAATGAACACAGTTAATGAGACTTCAATGTACTTGCAACACCTCAGGTTGCAAGGAGGCATATCCTCACACCTCACACCCGCATGCACACACTAGGCCAGCCATAAGCCTCCCCCCCCCCCACTCCCCCCATCTCCCCATAGTGCTTAATGACAGGACACAGCGACCTCTCACACACTACATGTCACCTGCTCCATCTCACCAACACACAATGGGGTACTCACATAACACATTGTACTTGTGGGATTTGACACTAATTATGTATCAACAACCATTCAGGATAATCCAGCAATTGTTCCACCCCTCCTCCCCTCTCCCGAATGAAGACACAGCTACGATTGGAATTGTAACGCTGAACATCACAGATCATGTGAGCCGTGCCCTCGAAGAGAAACCAGTACCATATTTCAACAGTGCAGCCTAACATTGAACTAACTCTGTGCAATTAGGGGTACAAACTAACTCTGCGCAATTAGGGGTACAAACTAGGGTTTTAGGGTTGGAGCCAAAGGTCCCATAGCAGAGCTAAATATGTGAAATTCCACCCGTCTCATAAAAACATTTCTCAATAATTTTTTACTCACTTCTTGGTACTCGTTTAGCTTTGTTAGAGCGCCTTTGGCACACCACATTAACCAGTACAGTACCTACACCAGTACAGCGCCTACACCAGTACAGTGCCTACACCAGTACAGTACCTACACCAGTACAGTACCTACACCAGTACAGTGTCTACACCAATACAGTGCCTACACCAGTACAGTGCCTACACCAGTACAGTGCCTACACCAGTACATTGCCTACACCAGTACAGTGCCTACACCAGTACACCAGCACAGTACCTACACCAGTACAGTACCTACACCAGTACAGTGCCTACACCAGTACATTGCCTACACCAGTACAGTGCCTACACCAGTACAGTGCCTACACCAGTACAGTGCCTACACCAGTACAGTGACTACACCAGTACAGTGCCTACACCAGTACAGTACCTACACCAGTACAGTACCTACACCAGTACAGTGCCTACACCAGTACAGTGCCTACACCAGTACATTGCCTACACCAGTACAGTGCCTACACCAGTACAGTGCCTACACCAGTACAGTACCTACACCAGTACAGTGCCTACACCAGTACAGTGCCTACACCAGTACAGTACCTACACCAGTACAGTGCCTACACCAGTACAGTGCCTACACCAGTACAGTGCCTACACCAGTACAGTACCTACACCAGTACAGTACCTACACCAGTACAGTGCCTACACCAGTACAGCACCTACACCAGTACAGTGCCTACACCAGTACAGCACCTACACCAGTACAGCGCCTACACCAGTACAATGCCTACACCAGTACAGTGCCTACACCAGTACAGCGCCTACACCAGTACAGTGCCTACACCAGTACAGCGCCTACACCAGTACAGTGCCTACACCAGTACAGTACCTACACCAGTACAGTGCCTACACCAGTACAGTACCTACACCAGTGCAGTGCCTACACCAGTACATGGACAGCGTCCATAAGATGACCTCTCTAAAAGATCAGTACCACATATAAGCATCATGAGATCATGTGAGCCATGTTAATGTGTTGACTTCTGAAGGACAATTAATTACACTCAAACACGTAACTGTGTCCCCACAACCATCGCATAACAGAGCCCATTTGAATCCTAAAAATATGCAAACCATCCAGACCAGAGAAACAGACAAGCTGGTAAGTATGTCAAGACTGTACTATGGGGGAGGAGGGAGAGGGCTCTTGCACAGATGTCTGGCAGGCAAGGCAGAAAATTGGGTGAGCAATTTGACAGAATGAAATTGTTGAAATGACAAAGAATTAGATGTGGGCCACCAGCAGACATGTCAGTGTGCATGCTTGCAGACATGTCGGCTTGCCCGGGGGAGTTTGAGCCTTGTTTAGAGACATAACGTTGTGCTTGTAATGAATCTTCGGTTCATCTTCTCTTCAATCCCTCTTCCTCATTCCCTCCCTCCCTGCTCTCCCCGTCCCTCCTTCTACCTCTTCTCTGGCCATGCTCCCCTCCCCTCTCTCCCCTCCCCCCCCACCTCTTCCTTCTCCCCTCCTTCCCCTCACCTTTTCCTGCTCCAAGTAGTAGTTCTAGAAGGATACAACAATGTGTCAAAGTCATCAACAGCAGCAACCCCACCCACAACATTGGAGCTGTGTACATACCCACTTGGAACATGCCTGTTCCTACCATTGACCTGACCGGTCTCATCATCTTGCCCCACACAAATGCCCTACCCCTGTCCAAGTTCCAAAACCTCTTACCACTCGGCTCTGTGCAGTGTCTCTTGTAGGAAGTTGACTCTTCAATGTTTCTACACTATTCCTGACTGCTTCAGTGCCCTCACTACATGTGTGTAAATGTGTGCGTGTGTGTGCGTACATGTGCGCATGTGTTAACATGCAAGCGTTGCAAGTGTGTGCGTGTGTGTGTATTTGCATAGTGGTGTGTGTGCAAGTGTTAACATGTAAGTGTTGCAAGTGTGTGTGTGTGTGTATATATGTGAGTGTGGTGTGTGTGGGTGCAAGTGTTAACATGTAAGTGTTGCAAGTGTGTGTGTGTGTGTGTGTGTGTGTGTGTGTATATATATGTGCGTGTGGTGTGTGTGGGTGCAAGTGTTAACATGTAAGTGTTGCAAGTGTGTGTGTATGTATATGTGTGTTGCGAACCACAGACACCAACAAAGGGATGGTGTGAGGTGAGGCATGAGATAATGGAATTACTTCCACAATCGCCCCATAGACCCCAAAACATGGCTGAGTGCAGCCAGATGTACACACCAGTGTGCTAGACACAACTTTTCCCTCCTGCCAACGCAGCCTACCTTATGAGCCTCTTCATCCCCTGGCTCCCTTCCCTGAACCACTCAACCACAACACTCACTCATCCACATCTCCAACACACCTCAATTGGCACCTCCAAAGAGCAAAAGCCACAGGACATAAGACAGGATGTTTTGCATCAATTGTGTGTAAGGTGTGTGAGTGTGTGTGTGTGTGTGTGTGTGTGTGTGTGTGTGTGTGTGTGTGTGTGTGTGTGTGTGTGCGTGCGTGTGCGTCTATCCCGAGGCCACACCCACTCACTTGAGTGCGCACAGCAAGCTCTCGAACACTCCCTTGACCCTGGACGGCCTAGGTGCCGCGCGCCGTGTACTGCGTAGGGACAGGAGCCCTCCTCCCCCTCCCGTCTTCTTGGGACGGGTCTGGACCTTGGTGGCGTTAAACCTCCCCGACAGGAACTTGACGTTTCCTCGCCTATTCTTGAAGGGAGAGTTCGCCGAGGCAGCTGGAACTGCCATCACTGTGTTGAAAGATAGACAGGCCAGGACCAACACATGTAATAACCCAAAAAATAAATAAATAAAGGTTACAAGAAAGACATTAATGGCAAAGACATTCTCGCAAAGTGCGCTTTTTGTAGGCCTGTGCTTTAATGATTAGATCTTCAGCTTCTTACCCGCGCTGGGCTGCGATGCCATTTGTTTACACGAGTCCTACAAAAACAACATGAGGTCATCCAATCCCAACGTTGTGCAACTGCGTCCGTTCAGACACAAGGCTGTGTGTGTTGTGTGTCTCTTGCCTAATGCAAAGGTGTGAATAAAAGCATGCTCTTGTCCCCTGCGCCCGCACGACAGACTGCTCGAGTGGTGTCCATCCACTTCGCTCTCGAAAACAATAGACGCTAGCATAGCCGGTGATGTTTCGAGCAATTATAAGCAACACACTGCCAGCCAAAGGGACTACATTTGTTGCTAAGTCCGTATGTACCGCCAATTAACACGAGGAAAGGGAGGGAGGGAGGGAGAACGATCCCCCCGGATCAGGACGCAATAAAATAAGATTTACGCTGGGACGAGACGGCATGGGGAAGGAGCATACAGTGATATGCGTGTTCACATCCCACAGCAACTAAACCCCGAGTGTGTGCACACTTACCGGTTCTCGCCGGGACGTCGCTATAAAAACAACAAGGAAACAATCAAACGACAGCGCACGGGGCAGTGGGAATGTTTCGCACGAAGGTTCCGAACACGAGGCAGATCTAATTCATGAGCTATACTCCTATAGTAACGGCAAATAAACATACATACAAATTATAATACTACAGGAGAGACTGGCGTGAGTGACGGTAGGAAACTACGCCCACAATTAACGCGAAACCACACAAGAGCAGCAGGTCAGTTGATTCGGTTCCCCGCCTACAATGCGCTAATGTGCCCCTCCCCCTCTGCTTTACGCTTGCAGACTTTTTCCCCCTCTCCTAATTAAAGTTCAAGCACAAACCGGTCGATGTCGACGTTCCTAAGTGCTGCTACGGCAGCAGTCTTCTTCTTTCTGCTGGCACGCGCACACCTCTCTGCCTCTCAAACCCCTGCACCACCCACCCTTTACGCGTACTCACCGACGAGCGGCCCCACGGTGGGGGGCACGGTGATCCGAATCAACGGGTCCGGATTCTACCCCAGCGGAACCTTGAATTCGGTTTGCTATTTCGACTCAACGTCTCCCAGCGGATCCACTATGGGAGTCACAAACGTCCCGAGCAGTAATGCAACAAACATTACCTGCATCCTTCCGTATATCAACTACACTGTTACCCCCAGCACGAGCTTTACGATCTACGTTAGGAACGGGCAAGGCAACGAGTATACAACGAGCAAACAACAGTTTTTGTTTTTCAACCTCTCCAACATCAACGTAACAAGCGTTTCTCCGAACGAGGGATACAATTTATCAAGCACCACCATACAGGTCCTAGGTACGGGTTTCGTTGCAACAGGGATGATCACCTGCATAGTTGACACAGCAACAAACGTCCCTTGCAACTACGTCAACAGTACCTTAATTACCTGCATATTGCCGCGCTACCCGATCACTGCCCGCCGCACGCTGAGGATCACCCTCAACGGAGATGCAACAGGAGCTATTCCACCGGCGACACCCAATGCCACTCAGTTCACGTTCTTCTACCCTGCACCGCAGGCAACATCGTGCAGCTTCTCACCTTCCTACGCCTCACTCCTGCTCCAGTTCGACAGGGCCGTGGAGGTGGGAGGGGAGGCGGCACCCTTGACACCTGCCCAGCCCAACTGCAGTGTGGTCTTCGACGACGCGACGATGGTCGCCTTGGGAACGGATGCAACGTGCACCTGGCACAACTCTGAGCAATGGGTCCTGGTGGTAAACCTCGCTCCAACCTCGAACGTAAACCTAACCACAAACATCACTTTCAGGGGTAACAGCATTCGAACAAGATACGTCTCATTCTCCAAATTAGTGAAGCAGACTCTGAGGGTAACCCAGCCATCGGTAGAACTCGTGCCCATCGCAGTTCTGCAAGGTCCCGGTTCCATCCCCTCCTGCGGCAACCTCACCCTGAGCGCAGAGTACTCACTGAACGGTGGCTACAAGCCAATGCAGTACTGGTGGACAATACGTCCCAACGCCACCAACTACACAGGTGACCTCACGTTCAGCTCCAGCTCTGCAAAGCTCTCCATTCCATCAGCAAACCTTAGCCCCAGCGAGCCTTACATGGTGCAACTGACTGCGAGAAACTTCCTTGGATACAACGATACAACCTCTGCCGTGCTTACCTGGGAGACAAGGGCGGCACCACTCCTCACCATACTGGGCGGGAAGACCAGGGTGGTCTCGGCCGACCAGGAGGTCGTACTAGTCGGGCAGGCCGGCATCCCTTGTCCAGCCGCCCTCCTCAGCGGGACCCTTGCATACCACTGGGACATCACGGCCTCGTCTGCTGGTCCCGGAGTGCAGCTGACCATGCCCAACAGCCCCCACATTGTCATCGCCCCTCGCACCCTTCAAGCTGGGGTCACGTACACCGTGAAGCTGACGGCTGGCTACGGGTCTTCAATGGGATCGGCCTCTACGGACCTGGTTGTGACTCCCGCGAGGATCAGGGCACTAATAGACGGTGGATCGCGTCGAGTGGTATGCGCCAGCGACGACCTGCTGCTGAACGGCGCCATCTCAGTCGGGCTTGAGAGCGTCAATGTGACAGTCAGCTGGGACTGCATGATGATCAGCACCTACCCAGACGGTGGCATGAACGAGACGGATTGCAGCGATGGCGTGTTCAATCTTCTAAACGTGGCGATTCCCAAGATACCTGGAAGAACACTGCAGACGGGTGTATACAGGTTTGTTCTGACCCTTCAGAGGGACACAGAGGAGTCCTCGTGGATCCAAGACGTGACTGTGGTGCAACAGCGGGTGCCCACCGTGCTTGTCACCCCACCTCCCAACGGGGACGCTGCACTGACCAGCGAGGAGATGATAATCAACGCCACCATCGCAAGCGCGTTGCCCGGGACGGCTAGGTGGACAAATGTATACATCCAAGGTGAGCGCACACCTACATGTGTTGTTCTGTACAGGGTAGATACGTGTACTACATTTATACTACTTATGTGCCCACGTTCGACAATTAGCGAGGGAGGGAGGGAGGGAGGCAACGGCTATGCAAAATCTTGCATATGTGGCAGAACACAGTTAAACATGGACTGCTGGAAACAGCACCTATAGGAGTGAGGGATTCTTGTTGCTACCGTGGCCCCCCCCCCCCCCCCCCCCCCCCCCCATCTGAAGCAAAGATATGCAATGATGGTTGGGAGGACTATTGGAAAATTAAGGGACACGTCTGTGAACAATCCAGTGTATACATGCAGGTCTAGGCAGGGTTGAACAATGGGGGTAATAAACAACAGTGTGTAACAATTACAATAACTTGTCCAGTGAAACACATCGTACGCCATGTCTAGGGTTGCATGACAATACCATATATGGGGATGATTGTGTCGATGATGAAGCAACATCACTTTTCTATCATCAGCATATTTACTGATGATCTCACAATACAACCGATGCGCAAGATCAAAAAA
This sequence comes from Ephydatia muelleri, assembly GCA_013339895.1. Taxonomy (NCBI): domain Eukaryota; kingdom Metazoa; phylum Porifera; class Demospongiae; order Spongillida; family Spongillidae; genus Ephydatia; species Ephydatia muelleri. The sequence continues at coordinate 487,243 of JABACO010000017.1, read as the reverse complement.
ATTTATTTTATTTTTTTTGCGAATTGGACTTGGCAGTAGAGATGACACAACATTGATATTTGTAAGCTCGTAGAGAAGCAGTCTTGAAGAACAATACGATGCATGTGCACTTTTGACGGAGTTTGATTAATGCTCCTGGAAGCTTCACCTGGGAGGGGGGAGCAACCTCCTCTCACATCCACCCCTTGAGCACTCATACATCAATCGCGATGTGACTCTCCCTGCCCCCCCCCCCCCCCCCCCCCCACACACACACCCGCCCCTGCTGTTGCCACACTAATTCAATCCCACTAATCTGTTGCATCCTCTTAAGTCATTCCATTTCCAAACTGCATCCAACCATCCGCTGTGTCCAGGTCAAAACCAATCCCTAACCATGCCTCACCCAAGCTCGTCGCTGAAAAAGATTGCTGGACCAATATCGTATACCTTCATGCGACGCATGTGACATCTCCAGGAAGCATTTGGGACGCGACATAGCCACAAAGCATCCAGGACATCACACATGCTATGTGGGTGTTATGCAATATTTAGATACCCTAATTTGGTCATTTCTTGAATTAATATGGACGCGTTGATACCCAAAGCATTAAATGTGTTTGTACACAAACCATTACACCTTTAATCTTTTACCTCTCCTTCTTCAGGGGTCCCTCCATTCGATCCCCAGAACTACATATCACCGGTCAATTACACCATTGTGCCACCCGGTAGTCCTCAGACAACCACACCCCTGTACATTAGCAATGGATCAGTGCACAACTTGCAAACCAGCTCTCCCTTGCTCTGAGACGGGGGTCTCTCCTACCCAATGGAAACAGGTACACATTCCGTCTGGAGGTCACAGACTCAGCCAACAATACAGGCTTTGCCGAAACCGACATCTACACGGGAGGCGTACCGACCTCTGGTGCCATGGCAGATAGTACCTCCGACAGCGGGAAACACTGGACCCAATCCCGTGCAAACTTTGCAGGCTGCTCAATGGCTGGATGCGCCCGCTTACCTGCCCCTCTCCTACCAGTTCGGCATGTACTGCGGGAACTCGACGTACCTGTTGAGCGGGACACTGAGCCAGAGCTACCTCAATGTTGTACTGCCACCCCTCAACAATCTGACGCTCTTTGTGAGGGTGTATAACACTCTAGGCGCCTACACGGAGTACAAAGTGGCCACTAACGGTGCACAGTATTTGAACTTTAATGCCACAGCCTTGCTCGACAATGCCTCCTCCTTGTGCCTCCAGCAAGGGAACTGTGCAGATGGGCTGGCCCTGGTGGCGACTCTGGCAGCAGCCATGAACGAAGCACCGCTGCTGTTCAGAAACCTCACGTCCCTCAGGCAGAATGCGCTGCAGATGGTGCTTAGCGTCACACTCCCCGCGACTAAGGCCTTCTTGAATTTTCAGCTGTCTGTCGTGACTGCACTCACGTCCGGAGCGCTGCTCCCTGTGTCAACGTACTCGAGTGCTGTGCACTTCTTGGAGGTCGTCGTGTCAAGCTACAATTCACTGGACAGTCCCTCAGTCGAAGCAGGGTTTCAGCAGTGAAGAGGCAAACATGGTACTTCGTTGCTATGGCAACTTGCTCGGCGCCAATTTCAACGTAAGCGGCGAGAGGGTTAAGTCCAACGTCGTCTCGTTTAGCCTAACGAAGAACATCAATGCAATCGGATACGGCCTGTGCAAGCAGCTTGGATTATATCAAGAGGCGAAGACGTTAGATATAGGTGGTTTCGGGGTTCTGAAAGCCTCGCTGACCAATCTGGAGAGCGGCTACGAGACACAATGCAGTGGCAACATCTGTGGTAAAAGCGCGGTGATAGTCAATTTCAGCAGCAATCTGTCGCAACGTTACCGCAACTGGACTTGCACTTCAGATACTACCACGTCCTGCTCTGGAGTGTGTGTAGTGGCCGCTCAGCTGAATCGAAATTTTAGGTGGAACGGTTCTAATTACGCGTGGATAACGGGAAGCTCCCTAGCGACTGTTACTTTGCTAAATCAAGCTGTCGGGAAAGAGTTATCAGTTTCTTTTCCCGCGACAAGTGCGTTGGTAAGAATTGTTCTGCCGATAACGACAAGCATCACGTTGAACCCGAACTCCTTACAATGCGGTTACTGGAACGAGGCATTGTCAAGCTGGAGCACTCAAGGCTGCAACCTGGCAGTAAGTTTCTTTAACCCTTACCGTACCTGTAGACAAAATTATATGTAATCCATCCTCCCACTTCTCCATTAGAGTGTTGCAAATAGCCTTGCCACGTGCAATTGCACACACCTCTCCCAGTTTGCAGTCGTTCAGGTTTGCCCAAGCGGATACTATGGCGAGAACTGCGGCAGTGGTGAGAGTGTCGTGTATATACATTGCTGCTACTTACCCCTCCTCTCTCCCCCTCTCCCTCCCTCTCTCTCGTGCAGTGTGTCCACTAGGACTGTGGGGGGCTGAATGTCAGTCTGAGTGCACATGCAGTAACCATGGAAACTGTGTCCCATCAAATGGTGTGTGCATCTGTGACCCGGGATGGACTGGTACTAGCTGTAATGCAGGTGGGTGAAGAAGCAGCACTTGTAGTTAAAATATATTGGGCTATTCCATAATATAATTGTACACCCCTACTGATGACTAATATCAAGGTATCCCCCCAGGACATAAAGCCTCTACACCATACCCCCCCAGGACATTTATTTTGGACCCCCTCTGGACATACTTCCCTGTACATTACTATTGAACCCCCTCTGTGATGTAGGATACCCCCTTAGGACATTACCATTGAACCCCCTCTGGACACATCTCGATGTAGGACACCCCCTAGAGCATTACCTTTGAAACCCATCCGGACACATCTCACTGTGCGACACCCCTAGGACATTGCCATCATTGCCATTGGACCCCCCTCTGGACACATCTCACTGCAATAGAACATCCCCCTAGGACATTACCATTGGACCCCCTCTGGACAACTTTTTTGGTCATCAGTAGGGGTGTACAATTATTTTATGGAATAGCCCATTTTAACCCCATTGCTACCCCTTTTTTTCTATATTCTACCTCATCATATTTTGCCTCCTCCCCTTCCTGCCCTCCTCTCCTACCCTACGCAGCGTGTATGGGGACATGGGGAGATCAGTGTGCCAACAAGTGCCAGTGTATGAATGGAGCAACGTGTGACCCAGTCACTGGTTACTGCAACTGCACTGCTGGGTGGTTGGGAACAACGTGCGACACAGGTGACCTCCTCTTACATGCACATATACTGCATATAATACACACACATAGCACATACACACACACATATATACACACATAGCACACATACACACACACATACATGCACACATAGCACATGCACACACACATACACACACATAGCACATACACACACACATTCACACACATAGCACATACGCACATTCACACACATAGCACATACACACACACAGATATACATATACAACCACACAATTGTATTGTGTGTTAAAGCTGTGCAATTGCATCAAAGGAAGGTAGAAATTTATAATTATTAATAAGTGACAGCCCTATAGCTGTGGATTGTTTAATTGTTATGGATTGTCGGTATTCATTATTTGTTGAAAAGAAAAAGAGATGTTTTATATTGTAAAAGAGATTTTAACAGTTTTTAATTTATATTAATTGACATCATTAAATCCATCATCCAGCTGTGTTTGTTCAGGGGGCTTCGCACTTACAAACCCCTCCCCCCCTCCCACACACCACACACACACACACACCCGGCCATTATTGCAATGACACCACTGGGAGGAGTATTGTATGGGCTGGGGAAGAGGGGAGGCTTTGCAGATGTACAGGCTGGGGAAGAGGGGAGGCTTTGCAGATGTACAGGCTGGGGAAGAGGGGAGGCTTTGCAGATGTACAGGCTGGGGAAGAGGGGAGGCTTTGCAGATGTATAGGCTGGGGAAGAGGGTAGGCTTTGCAGATGTATAGGCTGGGGAAGAGGGGAGGCTTTGCAGATGTATAGGCTGGGGAAGAGGGGAGGCTTTGCAGATGTAGGTCACAAAAGGAGCCTAGACATCAAGAATTGTTCTTCTATCTTGGTCCAGCCTGTCCCATTGTACCTACGGCAGAGGTTGCAAGCAGGCATGCCAGTGTCGTGCAGTTCAGCAGTGCAACAAGACCACTGGCGTGTGCACATGTGGCGTGGGCTACACGGGGACCTTCTGCAACGCCACGTGTCCCAGCCTCTGGTATGGAGTGGACTGCCAGCAGAGGTGTCAGTGCTACGTGGCTGGTACGGCAGTCTGCAGCCGCTTTGATGGAAGGTGCAACTGTGGAGCTGGGTGGACTGGAACCCTTTGTGATGGTGAGGGTGGAGGAGAGGAGAGTGTGTGGAAGCTGGTTGGACTGGGACCTTTGTGATGGTGAGGGGGGAGGGAGGGAGGGTGTGTGGAGCTGGGTGGACTGGGACACTTTGTGATGGTGAGAGGGAGGGAGGGTGTGTGGAGCTGGGTGGACTGGGGCACTTTGTGATGGTGAGGTGGAGGGAGGGAGGGTGTGTGGAGCTGGTTGGACTGGGACCCTTTGTGATGGTGAGGGGGAGGGAGGAGCTGGGTGGACTGGGACCCTTTGTGATGGTGAGGGGGAGGGAGGAGCTGGGTGGACTGGGACCCTTTGTGATGGTGAGGTGGAGGGAGGGAGGGTGTGTGGAGCTGGTTGGACTGGGACCCTTTGTGATGGTGAGGGGGAGGGAGGAGCTGGGTGGACTGGGACCCTTTGTGATGGTGAGGGTGGAGGGAGGGGTGGTGTTCTGTTGTAGTAAGGAGGAGGGTAGGAAACAGCAGTGAGGAATTTGTCACGATGAGGGTGAAGGGGGATGGTGATGGAGTACAAGTACAATGAACGTAACCATCTCTTCAGGTTTTGCTGCCATCCATTTTAATGTTCCTTGTCACCTCTTGTCCAGCTAAGATTCCTGAGCCCCTGGTGGTGCAGCCATTCCCCACCGCAGCTGTGGTGGTCCCCTTGCTAGTCGTGGCCCTGGTGTTGGTCGTCACCATAGTAACCATTGCAGTGATGGTGAAGAACAAGAAGAAGTGGAGGAAGAAGGTTTACCCTGTGACTGGAGAGGGGGAGGGGAGCCAGGGTTTGCTAAAGAAAGGGATCCCCATGAAGACCATTGTTGGAGGGAAGGTGGCCATTGGTGGAGAAGGAGGAGATGGAGGATCAAGTGAAGGGTCTGACACGTTCCTTGACATGACACGAGCATACTCTCTGGACGTGCTTGTTCCCCAGGGTGAGTGGCAGGACTTGCTATACAGGGCTGCGAAGCATGGTTGCCCCAATGGGTAGCATGATATTGAGAGTTGGCAGGGTACAGGGTACAGGGTACAGGGTGAGTTGTGAAGATGGGAAGTGTGGGCAGTTTTGTTGCACATGTACAGTGAACTTGCGTACTTCCATTTAAAGTGCATCATAATTTTATCCCTCCGTGTGTATTTCCTTTCACACACTGCCTTGCCCATACCTAACATGCACACACACACCTGCACCCACACATACACATGCACATACATACATACTGCATGTCTACATACACCTACTGCTCACACACACACCACACACATTTCACTGAACACACACACACACATGCCCACCAAAACAATAAAGGTGCCAAGCTGAAGGACCTGTTCCCTTCTGGTCCCAAGGGGGAGGAGTTTAAGGAGCCTCCCACCATGAACGGCCGGCTGAGGTGGCAGATTGTTCAGCTGACAGACAGCACCAAGGAGGACACACCCATCAAAGGCAAGAAGAAGGACCCCTCTCCAGGCCAACCCCAGAAGCCCGCCACTGAGGCGGGAAAGGAAGGGGAGGAGCATGGTACCCAGGAGGGGAGCAAGGAGGAAGGGATGGAAGAGGTGATTTACAGGCGTGGTGTGTACCTTGCCCCCACCGCTACCCTGAGAGACCTCAGGAATGGCTTTGTGGAAACCCGCCAAACCAGTTTGGAGCACAGGATGTTCCTGTTCTTGAGATCGGACATCCTAGGGGATCATTTTGATATATCAAGCGAGGAGGGGACGCGGCTAGCCCACATCCAGGGGTCACTGGTGCAGCCACAGACTATGTACATCCAGTCCCTGCCTCGAAGTGAGTGTGTGTGTGTGTGTGTGTGTGTGTGTGTGTGTGTGTGTGTGTGTGTGTGTGTGTGTGTGTGTGTGTGTGTGTGTGTGTGTGTGTGTGTGTGTGTGTGTGTAAGGGCGGAGACCTTTTGGGTCAGATGAAGGACTAATGCACTGAACCATTAGACATCCTGTGAGGGGGAAGGTAGGGGGTGAGGTCATGTTTTGCTAGGTGTTTTTATTTTTTGAATGTAATGTCGTATTTTTTTAGAACAAAAGCAACTAGATGTGTTTTTGAATTATTATTATTATTTAAATTGTCCTCAACAACTTGTTTACGCTCCATTTGTGTCACTATTGGTGAAATGGTTTGAATGCAGTCTTCCCTGATGCATCTGTACCCACACTCACCACCTTCACAATCCACACCTTACCACCACACCCACATCCCTCCTCTCCACAGATGTATGTCAGGTGGACCAGTGCCCATGTGGCAGGTACGCAGAGATGGAGTGCTCCATATGTGGTAGGAGGGGCTACTGTGGCGTGCAGTGTCAGAAAGAGGATTGGACCAGTCACATTCCAGAGTGCACAGGGGGATCCAAGAAGAAGAAGAAGAAGGCTGGGAGAGAGTACACACCAAATGTGAACACATGTGTCTGTGGCAAGGAGGCAGATTTCGAGTGCTCGGTGTGTGGAAGACAAGGGTACTGTTCTGAAGCGTGCCAGCAGAAAGACTGGAAGCTCCATGTCCACTATTGCAAGAAGGAGTCATTAGAGTGAGTCCATGCTGTGTGTGTGTGTGTGTGTGTGTGTGTGTGTGTGTGTGTGTGTGTGTGTGTGCGTGTGTGCGTGTGTGTGTGTGTGTGTGTGTGTGTGTGTGTGTGTGTGTGTGTGTGTGCTCACCTCATGGTGTTTTCCATTATCCTCCTCCTCTCCTCTTGTCCCCATCATGACCTCATCTCATATGAAACAATCCAGTGGTGTGGGGCAGTCAGATACCTCAAGTAAGTGACCTCCAGTTACTCTAGGATAGAAACTACCTTTTTCATGTGTGTTTATGTGTTGCCTGTGTGTGTGTGTGTGCGTGTGTGTGTGTGTGTGTGTGTGTGTGTGTGTGTGTGTGTGTTGTGTGTGAGTGTGTGTGTGTGTGGGTGTGTTTTGGGATGCTAGGGAAGAAGGATGGGTAGAAGATAATGGGATGTGATATGATAGGCAGTTGATAAAAGTCTTATCCTTTCCTTAGTCAAAGAGCTCAAAGACAACAAGGGACTTTCCTCCATCCTGGAAGAACCTAAAGAGAAGACAAGCCTTCTCTCATCAGGGGACAGTGTTGTGGTCTCTGCAGGGTGTGTGGCTGCAGGGGGGGTGGCATCGGCTGTGGTACCCCAGGACAACATGGGACCATCTGGTGATGGTGGTGGTGGTGGTGGTGGTGGTGGTGGTGGTGGTGGTGGTGCCCAGTCCAATGCCCCAGGAGGGCTAGTCACTCTACCTCCTGCTCCTGGGAACCAATCCAGTGTCCCTGGCACATCAGAGCCACCTCAAGTGGATCAGAAGGACTCAGCACAAGAGGGGCATCACGTGACCACTGAGGCCATGCCCACTGTAACCACACCTCCTCCAAGGACTGCAGCTGTGCCTGAAGGGGCTGTTGTAACTGCTGCAAAAGATGGAACTATATCAGCGGATGTTGCCTTGAAACAAGAGGACCAATCTGTTAAAACGTAGTTTGAATGGCAGAGGGGGGTATTTATGTGTTTCAATTTCATTGCTGAGAATGCTGTGTTGTGTCATGGTAAAAGAAATGTCATCATAACAGAAAACTAGCAGGTTAATTACCTGTCAGATAAGACGTGTCCTGTACATGTACTCCCATGTGGCCAGCTGTCAGTTATTTTGTTAAGGATTATGGGATGCCAAAATGGAAGGAAATGATTGATACCATAATTATAATAAGAATGCAACAAAGAACCTAACGCATATTATAATACAAATTTCTAGTGCAAACAATAGAAACCTTAAATTCAGTGTCTTAAACCTCCGCAACAGGCAGTCAGATTAATTAAGAATTACTGTGTAGAGGACATAAATTATAGCACAAAGGGGAACGGTACATAAAATCAGTCAAAGACCTACCCATTCATAGATTGTCGATTGCCCTGATTCACGGGCAAAGGGGGGGAGGGGGGGAAACATTAGTAAAGCTCTTGATTGGACTAATTTAAGCATCATGATCCATGCTGAAAAATTTACTCCAAACCACGCGGTTGCTGATGTTCACACATCTGGTTAAATTAATCGGTTCTGAAAGATCTCTTGTGCAGGCGGGTTGCGAACGGGGAGTCTACGGCAGACACGGTCACAATTCTATTCAATAATTAAGAGTCTATCTTTACTAAAAGAATAATTGTGAATATTTGGGACAGTTTGAAAATGTCCTATGTTTTATAACATTATAACTATAAAAATGCTCTGCGCGTGAATCGTCGTAGCGTCCGAACGGTTAATGCTGTCGACTTCCTATTTGCACCACATGATGCCACACCATCTCTCTATGGATAATCGAATATTGTCTCTTAGCTCCACTCCCTGAGGAAAATACAAGAGGTCTACCCCAGGGGTTCGAAACACGAGTATTTCCCTGCAGGAGTGTCGGCATTGCCTCAAATTCGGTTTCCAGTTAGAGAAGCTCTTGAGGTACTTAAGTATCCTTTTCGTTAATTTTTACTTCAACAGGTGATAAACTATTTGCTTTCTAAGTTAAAGCACATTTCCCGCTAGTTTCGCGGGTCGGGTCTAATATATATATTATATGTATTAGACCCGACCCGCGAAACTAGACAATATTCGATTTATCCATAGAGAGATGGTGTGGCATCATGTGGTGAAAATAGGAAGTCGACAGCATTAACCGTTCGGACGCTACGACGATTCACGCCCAGAGCATTTTAGTTATAATGTTATAAAACATAGGACATTTGCGCGGAAACTGTCCCATTTAACACCGCGTCCGCGAGTAAAGTGGGTCAGAATTGAGGGGAAACTAAAAACCTAAAAGATCCGCTAACAACAGAATCACAGGTACTAGTTGTAAAAAAGTAGAGTAGCCTTTTACACGATGTTCGCATTATAATTTATAACAGCTGCAACTATCACAGTTTTGATGCACGCACTTTACATAAACTAGTTCGGTACAACGCTTATCATTTTATCATTTTACACCCCTTCCCTTCTTTACTGTAAATTCATAAGCATGCATAAGTAATCTATATCAATGCAGCTCTTGGTTTCCCTGAAAATAAAATTATGTGCGCATGCAGACTCGCAAAGCAGCGTGCAAAGCAACAAAGTTAAATCGCATGCGGTAATGTATAGCGTTCTATGGACACGATACAACACATGCACACAGTAAATAAAATACATTGCATATGATTGAAAAAGCATTGAAATGTTTAAAAGTTCAACTTGGCTTATACAATGTGATTATTGCCGTTTTTCTATTATGATGAAATATGGTTTCATTGACATAGACCACTTTTATATCGCCGCATTTGTAGCATCCAGCAAGTTGAATGATCTCTCACAAAATGCATCCAATGTTGTCTCAAGAGTTGTACTTTCACATTCCTGTATTTGAAAAAGATAAATACTCATCAGCGGACCTTTTAGTTTTTTTTACTTCCCCCAAAAACGGCCTAAATTGACCCACTTTACTCGCGGACGCGGTGTTAATATTACTGGGTTTTTTATCATATAGAGAAACATCTCTTAAGCACGTTCCCTCCGCGTCTTCGGAGAATTTTGGAGGCATCAAGTGAAAAGGGGTCTATAGTAGCTGGCTTACTGCTCTCCCGTTAACCTCTCATGGTTTAACTTTTGCCCTCTACAAGGGAGATTTTCGAGATGCCCTTTGTCTGCGTTTCGGCTGGCAACCTTCTTCACTCCCTTTAGTGTGCATCTGCGGCAAACCATTCACAGTAGAACACGCCTTAAGCTGCTCCTCTGGTGGATATCCCTAGCTCCATCCGTCACAACGAACTTCGATATATCACTGCCACCCTTCCGACCGAAGTGAGCAACATCGTTGGCATTGAACCTGTACTGCAGAAGCTTTCAGGCGAACATCTAACACAAAAAACATCTATCTCATCTGATGATGCTCGTCTTGACATCGTTGCTGAGAATTTTTGGGAGCATAATAGACAAAAGACTTACTTTGATGTTAGGGTTTTCAATCCTTTTTGTGCTACTTTAAGCAAAGTCCCTTTACCACAGTGCTACCGCCGTGCTGAACTGGAAAAGAAACGTGCATATGAACAACGCATTCGGGAAATCGAGTTTGGTTCCTTTTCTCCATTAGTTTCTCAACCACAGGCGGATTGGGATCTACTGCTACAGTAGTTTTCAAGAGACTTGCTTCGTTGATTGCGGATAAGCAGGAACAGCCGTACAGTAAATTAATATAACACTATTCTGGCTTCGCTGCAAAGTGAGCTTCTCCCTACTTAGGTCAGCTATCATGTGCCTCCGTGGTTCGCGCTCTTCTTACCACAGGCACATCTCTTCGAAACATCAATTGACCTTGCAATTTCAGACAGCAAGGCCAATCTTTCAGCTATGTAAAACCCTTTCAACTTGATACTTCATTAATTTTATTATTCAAAAAAAACAAACAAAAAACTTGAAGTGTTATAAATATCTTGCAGAAATTATAAATTGAGCTGTTATTGAAAAAAAAAAAAAAAAAAAAAAAAAAAAAAAAAAATCGTTTCCGCGAAAAGAGACGTACCACATACATTGTCCCAGTACGCGCAATAGAAATGTAACGCTTGCGTTGAAATGTATGGCTAATTCAAAATTCAAAGCCTTACAACTCCATGACAGATACTCCGATTCTCAGTGCGTAAGAAGCAATGTGTAGAGGACATTTCAGACTTCTAGAATATCAAATAATTTGAAATCTTGAAAAAAAAACATGCTCTTTCGATCCCAAATATATCCTGTATGATTAAATATAGATAGTTTATCCTAGGTACTAGGATATCATATTCGGCCGGATATTATATCCTAGCGCTAATTATCGGGGAGCAGTGTTGCCGCGATATAATGTTTATATCGCGAAAGGCGATTAATCTTTAGTCATATCGCGAAATAAACATATACGGACGTTAACAAAGATATACGGATTTTGGAAACCTTAATTTAGAAACGAACAAGGAACAAGCATACATTTAGGTATCTCATGAAATTAATTTACGGTTAAAGTTAAAACAGTTTCGCATTTTGCCTGAGAAAGATACATTTCCCCAGCCTTTAATCAAGGTAAGATGCGCCACCTTTTCTTCTGAAGGATATTCTTTGCAGTGGAAAACACCCTTTCAGAAGGTGCTGTTGAAGCTGGAATGCATAAGTACTTCCTTGCTAGTTTAGCTATGGTAGGGAAGTAGGTCTCATGATTTCTCCACCACAGCAATGGATCATCTTTTCTGAAATTGATGTCAGCTTCCTTATATAAGGTATCGGTCCAATTCATCTTGCAAATGCTGGAGATGATCATCACTTTGTACCTGTCCCTCTGCCTCTGAATCTTCTTTCTGACCAAACAGTAGATCAAAATCATCCTCCTCTGATGTTAATGCTGGTTTCTATGCTGGTGGCTCTGAATCATTATCTTCCTCTTCATCTGCTGCAAGATTCCAACCAGAAACATTAATCATTTCAGTATGCAACTGACAAATAACTCTTTTCTTATCAGCAGGGTTCAACCAAGACAGGCTTTTATGTCCTGGACGCGTTGGTAGCGAGTAGGTTTTTGGGATACGTTATCCTTAGTGGTAGCCATAACTATTCACCCCAACAATGAATCATGAATAATTTAATATATCGCGATATTTATATCGCGATTAAATGCTCATATCGCGATATAGACGATTAAAAATGAAGGTTATTTCGCGGCAACACTGTCGGGGAGGATAAAATATACGTCCGTGTATTATTTACATGTATGACGTCCAAAAAATTTGCATGCGGGCAGCGTCAGCGTTCCAAAGCGGAGGGAAATGCTGTCGTTCGCATGGGTCGCGTGTCACGAACAAACAACAAACAACAAAATGTATCTTCAGTCTTAAGACAGTGCAAACATATAGCGCATTAAAAATAAGAACAGTCTATACTAATATAAAATAAAATAAAATAAAATAATCAAGGTCACAGCAGAATACTTTTTAAAGCGCGCGCAACGAACACAGCGTTCATCGTATACATGAAACAAAGACTGACGAGAACAACACGCGGCAATGATGAAAAGTCTTTGGGTACTCTGAAAAAAAAAACAGCGCCAACGCTCAGTACAGCCCAGTATTGAACATCATCGAGTGCAAGCCCGCGGGGTGCAACGGAGACATCCCCGGGGTTGTCGGGTTCAGAGAAGAAATGCTCGGGGCCGTGTGGTGCAAAGGTGTCAACGTCGAAACGGGACCCACGGGGTGCAACGGAGATACGATGTTCGGAACCGGACCAGGGGACCTTAGCGCCGAAAGCTGCGCCTGCAGCTCCAGTTCGCGGTACCGCTGCTGCTCGTAGCGTTGCTGCTCGAGGCGCTGCTGTTCCAGCCGCTGATGTTCGAGCCGCTGTTGTTCCAGCCGCTGCTGTTGATCCAATCGCAGCTGCTCCAGTCGCTGCTGCTCGACGCGCTGTTTCTCGAGTCGCTGGTGCTTCTCTGCCCGCTGCTGTTCGAGCTGCTGCTCCAGGAGCGCCTTCTGCTCCTCCACCGCCCTCCTCTGCTGCTCCACCATCGCGCGCTGGTGCTGCTCCATCATCATCTCCATCATGGAGCGCTGTTGATGTTCCATCATCATCTTCCGCTTGTGCTCCTCTATGGCCTGCTGCTCCTGCAGGAGCTTCGCCTTCTGCTCATCCACGGCCTTCTTCTGTTCCTCCATCGCCAACTGCTCTTGCAACTTCCGCTTCTGTTCCTCCATCATCTGCTTTTGTTCGTCCAACAACCGTTGCTGTTCCTCCAGCATCCGCTGTTGCTGCTCCGCCTCTTCCTTCCTTCGCTCCTCTTCCTCCACTCGCTTCTCCTCCTCCAGCTTCTTTCGCTCTTCCATCAGCTGCTTCTGCTTTTCAACCAGCATCTGCACTTCCAGCAACGCCGGGCCATTTACACTTGACACGGCTGCCGCGGGAGAGATCACGTGCCCGGGTACCGCTACGGGAGGTACCACGTGCCCTGGGACAGCCACTGCTGCAGCTGGCGGGTAGGCAACCTGTGGCACGTATGGCTGCTGGGGAATCGCTGGGTACCCGCTGTGAGGGTGGTATCCAGACAACGGAGGGGGATAAGACTGTGGCATGTAGGGCCCATTTTGATTGTGTGGCGAGAAGATGTCTCCATTTTGATGGTTGACCATGTAGGGGCCATGAGGTGAATGATAATGACCTCCATTAGGGTGCTGGGATTGGTGTGGGACCTCCATTAGCTAGGTGCTGAGATTGGTGGGGGGCCGCCTAGGTGCTGAGATTGGTAGGACCCTCCATGAGGTTGGAACTGACCTCCATTTTGATGATGAGGAGGGTAAGGTCCCTGTTGTGGCTGCTGGTAAGCAACCCCATTTTGGTTCTGAGGTTGGTACAGCTGGTATTGTTGGCTCTGAGGGCTTTGTGATGGAGGTTGGAGATCTTGTTGGAACTTCTTGAGGTGGTCGCACAAGACCATCTGGAGCCCTAGGAGCTGCATCTGGAGCTCCATATTCCCTGGACTTTCCTCCAGCCGAGTGTGTATCTGCTTTAACCCCTCAAGGTCCTGCTGCAGCATCTTCTGTTGTTGGGGAGGAAGTGTCGCCTTGTCCTGAGCAGCTTGTAGAGCCTGCAAGGCACCCATCTGCTTCCTTATCTCCTTCTGGTGGTCCGCTATCCTCCTTTCCAGCTCCTCCCGCTCACTGCCATCCTCACCCAGTGCCCACTTTGCATTGGCCCTCTCTGCTATTAGGGCGCTCTTTGCCTTCCTCTTGCTTTCTGCATCAGAATCGGAACTAGATCCACTCTTGCTGCCGCTTTCAGACTCGGACTCGGACTTGCTATTGCTTAGCTCCTCCTCATCAAATTCGTCAATGTTGGTTGGTTTCTTCTTACCACTCTTTTTGCTGCTGCCATCTTTCTTTTTCGACGACTTCTCTTTACCAGAGTCATCATCATCATCGTCCTCACTTCTCTTTGATTTGGAATTCTTCTTTGACGACTTCTGCTTTGTGTCCTCGTCCTTACTGCGACTGTTTCCCTTCTTGTGTCCTTTTTTCTCCTCCTTATCTTCGCCTCTCCTCCTCGATGGAGTGTTCTCCTCTTCCTCCCCATCTCGGGAGTGCCTCCTGCCCTTCCTCCTGCTTGAAGATGCCTCCTCTTTGCTGTGCTTCTGTCGCCTGTCCCCTGTGGTTGTGGGTGGACTGCGGTCTCCATTGCTACTGGCTTGCCTGGCCGCATCCCTGTTGCCCCACTTGCCCTTCAGCTCTGGCTGCTGAGGAGTGGGAGTTTTTAGATCCCTCTCAGACCGCCTAGGGATCAACTGCCTCGTGGGTCCCTGGGAGTGTTCGTGGAGCGTATGTGAGCATATGAATGTGCATGTATGTGTGTTTGTGGTGTGTGTGTGTGTGTGTGTGTGTGTGTGTGTGTGTGTGTGTGTGTGTGTGTGTGTGTGTAAGTATGAGATCTAGTGATGACAACTAGGCTAGAAGTCAGCACTTGTCTTTACAAATCACAAACCCATACCACTCTAACAAAAGCATTCAACTAACCCCTAATACCATCCCTTATGCACTTAGCACACACCGAACACTAGCACCCACCCTCTAACACTAGCACCATCCCCTAAACACTTAGCACATACACCCAAACACTGGCACCCGTCCCCTAAACACTAAGCACCCACTCCAAACACTAGCACCCATCCCCTAAACTCTAGCACACCCATGACACACTTACATCCTCATTGTCAACCGCATTTTGTCTCCATGCTCCGGGTGCCAGGGGAGGCCCCTCGCCTGGCTTTTCAGCCTTCGTTTTCCTTAGCCTCATCAATCGCTGTTGTGGGATGCACGTCCATACATGGTCATGTGTTCACCTTACATACGCACTATGTACGCACGTACACATATAGTGCATGTCTACATCATGCATTTACACATGTGCTACACGTATGATATATTTCTGTGTGTACAGGAGCGCATACAACACAAGACGAATGTACGGACACATGATTACATCCTTGTAATAGGAACATGCATCCATACACATTTCTGTGCACATGTGAAGATGGCACTAACCTCAAAGTCATTCTCCTTAACCGCGCCTCCTTCTTTCTGCGCCTACGTAAATAAATAGACATCACCACAGAACAGATGCAGACTAGTAAATGAAAGAGTTGAGATATGCAAGCAATGAAAGCATTTAAGAATCATTGAGAGGGGAGGGAGTGAAAGGAGGAAGATGGAGAGAAGAGAGGAGGAAGGAGGAGACCAATGATCACCTGTGCCTTGTCCTTCTGTAGTTGGCTGAACAGCCTCACTCCATCACCCACACCACACAGATCACGAAGCTCATCTCTACTCATCTCATACAGCTTGTCTGCAGAGCAGTCCACCTTGTCCACAGTGCTACAGGATTGCATCAAGGATAAGTCAACTCCCTCCTCCCCATCCAGCACTCTCTAACTCCTTCCAGCTCCCTCTTCCCCCATCCATCCCTCTTCAACCTCCCTTCCACTCCCCGTAATCTAGCCTTCTCCAACCCCCCTCCAACCCCCCACCCCCCCCCCCCCCTTCCCCTAGCCTTCCAGCTCCCACTTCCCTATCCTCTCCAACTCTCCTTCTTGAATGGGCTGATGCTAGAGGGGAACTACACTCACCCCCCCCCCCCTATCCTTGGCTAGAGGGACTACACTCACCCCCCCCCCCCCCCCACCCCCATAGTCCTTGGCTAGAGGGACTACACTCCCCCCATATCCTTGGCTAGAGGGACTACACTCACCCCCATATCCTGGCTAGAGGGACTACACTACCCCCCATATCCTTGATCAAGGAGCCACATCTTAACCTGAGCCCTGTTGCCTTCCACGGCAGGACGGCAGATTCTGCCTCAGGGCGCTCTATAATAAGAGAAGGACATGATGGAACAGTGAAGGATGAGGGAGGTAGAAGGGGAGATGGAACAGTGAAGGGAGGGTAGAAGGGGAGATGGAACAGTGAAGGGGAGGTTAGAAGGACATGATGGAACAGTGAAGGGGAGGTAGAAGGGGAGATGGAAACAGTGAAGGGGAGGTAGAAGGACATGATGGAACAGTGAAGGGGAGGTAGAAGGGGAGATGGAACAGTGAAGGGGAGTAGAAGGGGAGAGAACAGTGAAGGGGAGGTAGAAGGGGAGATGGAACAGTGAAGGGGAGGTAGAAGGGGAGATGGAACAGTGAAGGGGAGGGTTAGAAGGACATGATGGAACAGTGAAGGGGAGGTAGAAGGGGAGATGGAACAGTGAAGGGGAGGTAGAGTAGAAGGGGAGATGGAACAGTGAAGGGGAGGTAGAAGGGGAGATGGAACAGTGAAGGGGAGGGGTAGAAGGGGAGATGGAACAGTGAAGGGGAGGTAGAAGGGGAGATGGAACAGTGAAGGGGAGGTAGAAGGGGAGATGGAACAGTGAAGGGAGGTAAGGGGTAGATAGAAGAGGGAGATGGAACAGTGAAGGGGAGGTAGAAGGGGAGAGATGGAACAGTGAAGGGGAGGTAGAAGGGGAGATGGAACAGTGAGGGGAGGTAGAAGGACATGATGGAACAGTGAAGGGGAGGTAGAAGGGGAGATGGAACAGTGAAGGGGGAGATTAGAAGGACATGATGGAACAGTGAAGGGGAGGTAGAAGGGGAGATGGAACAGTGAAGGGGAGGTAGAAGGGGAGATGGAACAGTGAAGGGAGGGGAGATAGAAGGACATGATGGAACAGTGAAGGGGAGGGTAGAAGGGAGATGGAACAGTGAAGGGGAGGTAGAAGGACATGATGGAACAGTGAAGGGGAGGTAGAAGGGGAGATGGAACAGTGAAGGGGAGGTAGAAGGACATGATGGAACAGTGAAGGGAGGTAGAAGGGGAGATGGAACAGTGAAGGGGAGGTAGAAGGACATGATGGAACAGTGTAGAAGGGGAGATGGGGTTCCAGTTATCTGGACAAAGATAAAATGGAGAAAGAAGGGAAGAAATGCTCCCTTCTCCTGCTTGTGTGCTTTTCTGAGCCTCGCTTGCCTTGTTCCATGCTAAGCTTTCTTGCATTCACTTTCATTTCTAGCTCTGAGGGGTTGCTGGTTGATGGTGGGGGTACTAAACGTGGAAGATGGTGTTAATGAGGTTGGTTGGTTTACATGAAAAGTAGCACATGTTACAGAGTTGTGATTTTAAGGTGGGAGTGCCATGTGACTTATGGTAGTGGGTCATGTGATGCATGTGACTGATGCAGTGGGTCAGGTGAGTGGCGCATGTGACTTAGCGTCAGTTGTCGATAGTGTAGCATGTGACTTATGGCAGTGGTCATTGGAGCATGTGACTTATGGGCATGAGCAGGTTGAATTATGCAGTGGTACATGTGGAGCATGTGACATTATGCAGTGGTCATGTGGACATGTACTTATGGCAGTGGGCATGTGGAGTGGCATTTGACTTAATGGCAGTGGGTCATGTGGTGGCTGTGACTTATGGCAGTTGGTCATTGTAGTGGCATGTTACTTTATGTCATGGCTGTGGAAGTGCATGTACTATCAGTGGGCAGTGGATGGCATGTACTTATGGCAGTGCATTGGATTGGCAGTGTACTATGGCAGTGGGCATGTGTTGCTGTGACTTATGGCAGTGGGCATGTGAGTGCATGTGACTTATGGCAGTGGTCATGTGGGGAGAAAGAAAGGGGTACAGCAGTACCATCAATGCTGGCAGCACTTGATGTCTTTCTCAATGGCTTTCTGTTCTCCAGCGCCTTGGCTATCTCGAAGCCTTGTTCTTGTTGCATTGAAATAGACTTCTTTGGCTTCTTGCTTGCTACAGTGGAGAACAAAGAGAACCGTGATACTTGGAGCGTGTGACAATCATGTGATGTCACATGACTATCGCTATGAATACCATGTGATAGTCACATGTCGTCGTGGTTCTCTGTTATGCACACCACTTATCCTTACGCGTGCCTAGGTCATGCGCCCTGCTATGCTCAGTCATCTGGGCCAATTGTATGGCAGTCACTCAAGCCCAACATAATTAGCACGGAGAGCTGCTACCCAGCACAAAGCTACAGCCAATCAGCATACATTTGACCACTTGACCTAGCTATCATGGTTAAATAACCGAACTGCCATGTCTAACTGCCATTTTAATAACCTTCCTGCCGTGCTTAGTAACATCGTTACCATAGCTACTGACCGTCTTCATTAGCCTTCAGCTTGTGCTGTGCTATCATCTCGCTGAAGCTCATCTGTGGTTGCGCGGCAACAACAGGTGGAGGTGGAGGTGGAGGAGGGGGAGGAGGAAGAGGTGGAGCTCCAGGTCCAGTTATGGTCAGACCGGGCAGGGGAGGGGCAGGAGGGGGAGGAGGGGCGCCAGGCATGGCAGGTGCTGGTGGAGGTGGGGGTGGAGGTGGGGACTGCTTTGAGGTGGATGGTCTATCAGCTGTACCAGCCCACTGGGATGATGATGATGACTCGTACAGTACCTCCGGTACTGGTGCCAAGCTGGTGGACATCTGAGGTGACGATCGAGGCTTTTGAGGCGCTTGTGGATTCTGATTGGATAAGGGTGGGAGGGGAAGAATCGTGCTTGCATTGGTCGAATCCCCCAATGAGATAATTACAATTGATGATCACAAATAACTAATTGTTATCTGGGTACAATTAAACACAAACAATGATGACATGTCATGAAATAAGCACTGGCAAATCCAAATTCTAACCATGTGTGCATCACATGAGTCATTACATCATACCATGTGTGCATCACATGAGTCATTACATCATACCATGTGTGCATCACATGAGTCATTACATCATACCATGTGTGCATCACATGAGTCATTACATCATACCATGTGCATCACATGAGTCATTACATCATACCATGTGTGCATCACATGAGTCATTACACCATACCATGTGTGCATCACATGAGTCATTACGTCATACCATGTGTGCATCACATGAGTCATTACGTCATACCATGTGTGCATCACATGAGTCATTACGTCATACCATGCTGCTCACACTAAAGTGCCAGTGAAACCAAAGGGTGACCTTTGCAGCTTATGATGACATGCATGCTCTCCTGCTGTGCATTTACAGTTTTTGCACTAGCCGTTGGGTTCTGGCACCATTTCAATTAATCTTCTTCATGCTACAAGTTTTATGATATTAGGGTCCGTGAAATCAAGTCACACCCAATAACC
>JABACO010000017.1:448319-466691 GCA_013339895.1 Ephydatia muelleri | reverse complement strand
GACATTGTGATAGAGGAGCGCTCGTCAGCGGAGGTGTGCTATGTGGGTGGGGTGAGGGTGGCTGCTGAAGGGATAGAGTGTTGGAACCCGGCATTTGATGTCACT
Source organism: Ephydatia muelleri (assembly GCA_013339895.1). Lineage (NCBI taxonomy): Eukaryota > Metazoa > Porifera > Demospongiae > Spongillida > Spongillidae > Ephydatia > Ephydatia muelleri. The sequence continues at coordinate 466,586 of JABACO010000017.1, read as the reverse complement.
CCTGCAGAGCTCATAACTGGAGGGATAGTGACAGAGAAGGGAGTGTTCAGACCAGGGGAACTACCCAGACCATGCTGATGTGTAGTGTGATAGATCTAATCACCATCGTTGAAATAATTGCGATCTTAATTATTCAGTGCGTGATGGGTTTACAACTTGATGTGAAGAAAGGAAGGTTTTGTAGTGCATGCTCTCTGGACTAGTCTGGACTGACAGCCAAGTCATCTGGTCCCCAGACTACTCTGGACTGAGACAATCAAATAACTCATGCGCGGGACATGACCAAAATAATTAATGTACCGCTAGATAGATACAGAGGTTATATATATCTAGCGAGCACCCAGGTTTAAAAACACGCAATAAAATTATGTCAATAATACCGTAATATGAACGCCTTTGGTAATTTAAAAATTAATCGACCTAAAATAAATTTGCAATGGGTTGTTGCCATAGCGCTGGAAACAGACAAGAGTTGCAGCCCAAACCCCAGTACAGCTGGTAAGCTTCGAAAACATTATTTTCAAAACGAAGACGTCAGTTATGTTACAGGGATGCCAGAGAAAAGCCTGATCCCACTAAATACATCATCTCCGGGATAGAGGGCGGTGTCGTGGGTCGCACCCCTGGCGAGATAAAAGGAGAACAGTTCCTAATTCAGAACTGCAAAAACTGTACCATACTACTCTTCGACCACTCCGCAACGGTTACCATTGACGATTGTGTTGACTGCGTTATATTTGTGGGACCTTGCAAAGGAAGGTTAGTTAGTAATTTATTTAATTTTGGCGGGTGTCACGTGCGCTCGCTACCTTTCACTTTACCTCCGTCAAGTGTTTTTGTTCGTGACTCCACTGGATGCTGGTGTGTCGCGGCTGCCCAGCAGTTCCGTGTGAGGGGATGTCACCATTGCAAGATACAACTCATCTGTCCTACGCAGCCCATCATCGAGTCCTCTTCGGACGTGGCGTTCGGCTGCTTCTAGTGCAGTTACCCACAGCTTCAAGGTAGGCAGCAGCTGTTAGTACCCCTCAACACGTGCATGCGCTCTTACTCTTAGTCTCTGATACATATGACATGTGTGTGCACTTAACACAGCTGTTGAAAAATATTTCTGAACTTGAATTGTGTCATACAATGACAATGACATCCATTGTTATGACGCCTCTTAAAATTATCTCAGAACAATTCAAGTCAGCAGACCTCAGTTTATACTGCAACCAATGGAGTCAGATCCATGACTTCACCACAGGGACAGAGAACTGCAACTGGACTCTGCTCCCTTTGGAGGTAAAGTTTTTGTAGCGGGTGTTATAGTGTCTCAATGAGAGTGTGTTGTTTAGACCTTGGCACCTGTCAATGTACCAGAAGGCGACAGATTGGCAGGTGTTGGAGCATTGTACTCACCTAACAGCAGCATCGTTCCCTTGACAACGGGACCAAGACAGAAACCATCTGGAGAGGTGTGTGTGTGTGATAATGACATCAGTCCTACCACAATTGATGCTATGAGGGCAACATACTTTGTTTATCTAAACCTTTAAAGTTTTCTCAGCAACACATTGTTTAGAAATTCGTGGAGTTGTTACAATTTCTTTGTCCATGGACACTAATTGGCTTAATGTGTTAATAATTTCAAACTTCCCAAAAGCCTACCTCCTGCTTCCCCACAAAGGTTGCACCCCTCCCACTAGCTCCATTCACACTCTTCCTCATCATTAGATAATTTCAAAGCAGCTGGCTTGAACAAACTAATTTATTGTGATTTGTTTAGCTGTTTCGCGGGCAAAGCCAATTATTACGGTACACATGTTGTGCAAAATAAGCTTTGCCGTGTTGCACGAAAACGTAGTTAGCAAACAACTTACAAGTATATGACTAGAAAACAACTGATCAATATGTTGTTGACTACAAAGTGTTAACTGTTTAGATAAACAGAGTGGCTTTAGTATAGCACCTGCGGCGCAATATTGCTCTGTTGCCCATGAAAGAGTTAGAGTAGTTTTTAGACTTTTTCTTCCCATACTAGTAGAACTTGATCGACTCATTTCATTTTACTCAGTAGTATAGTTTGATGGAGCTCATTCCATATACAACAGATGAAAGGTCTTAGTACAGCCTGGAGCTCATTCCATATACAACAAATGTAAGGTCTTAGCATTCACTAGTACAGCCTGGCAGCAGTGCACCTCAAATGTGCCTGTCCCTATTACATAGATGCTGGGGACAGATCTTGGGAGGAAAAGGGAGAAACACATTTCCCTTACAGTTATGCCTAGTCCCCCTTCCTTACAGTTATGCCTAGTCCCCTTCCTTACAGTTATTCTTAGTCCCCCTTCCTTACAATTATGCCTGGTCCCCCTCCCATACAGGTATGTCTGGTCTCCTTCTTTGAAGTCGACAAGGCAGAAGAGAGTGTACTCCAGTTTGTACAACAATTGAGACAGCAGGTGTGTGTGTTCAGATAGCCATGGTAAGGTACAATGATGGAGGTGGTACAATGATGGAGGTGGTACAGTGATGGAGGTGGTACAATGATGGAGGTGGTACAATGATGGAGGTGGTACAGTGATGGAGGTGGTACAATGATGGAGGTGGTACATGATGGAGGTGGTACAGTGATGGTGGTGTACAATGATGGAGGTGGTACAATGATGGAGGTGGTACAGTGATGGAGGTGGTACAATGATGGAGGTGGTACAGTGATGGAGGTGGTACAGTGATGGAGGTGGTACAGTGATGGAGGGGTACAATGATGGTGGTGGTACAGTGATGGTGGTGGTACAGTGATGGAGGTGGTACAGTGATGGAGGTGGTACAATGATGGAGGTGGTACAGTGATGGAGGTGGTACAGTGATGGAGGTGGTACAGTGATGGTGGTGGTACAATGTGATGGGGTGGTACAGTGATGGGGTGGTACAATGATGAGGTGGTACAGTGATGGAGGTGGTACAGTGATGGGGTGGTACAATGATGGAGGTGGTACAGTGATGGTGGTGGTACAGTGATGGTGGTGGTACAATGATGGAGGTGGTACAGTGATGGAGGTAGTACAATGATGGAGGTGGTACAGTGATGGAGGTGGTACAATGATGGTGTGGTACAATGATGGTGGTGGTACAATGATGGAGGTGGTACAGTGATGGAGGTGGTACAGTGATGGAGGTGGTACAATGATGGAGGTGGTACAATGATGGTGGTGGTACAATGATGGTGGTGGACAGTGATGGAGGTGGTACAATGATGGAGGTGGTACAGTGATGGAGGTGGTACAGGTGGAGGTGGTACAATGATGGTGGTGGTACAATGATGGTGGTGGTACAGTGATGGAGGTGGTACAATGATGGAGGTGGTACAATGATGGTGGTGGTACAATGATGGTGGTGGTACAATGATGGAGGTGGTACAGTGATGGAGGTGGTACAGTGATGGAGGTGGTACAATGATGGAGGTGGTACAATGATGGTGGTGGTACAATGATGGTGGTGGTACAGTGATGGAGGTGGTACAATGATGGAGGTGGTACAATGATGGAGGTGGTACAGTGATGGAGGTGGTACAATGATGGTGGTGGTACAATGATGGTGGTGGTACAGTGATGGAGGTGGTACATGATGGGTGGTACAATGATGGTGGTGGTACAATGATGGTGGTGGTACAGTGATGGAGGTGGTATAATGGAGGTGGTACATGATGGAGGTGGTACAGTGGTGGAGGTGGTACAGTGATGTGGTACAGTGATGGAGGTGGTACAGTGATGGTGGTACAGTGATGGAGTGGTCACAGTGATGGAGGTGGTACAGTGATGGAGGTGGTACAATGATGGTGGTACAGTGATGTGTGGTACAGTGATGGAGGTGGTACAATGATGGAGGTGGTACAGTGATGGAGGTGGTACAATGATGGGTGGTACATGATGGAGGTGGTACAATGATGGTGGTGGTACAGTGATGGAGGTGGTGGTACAGTGATGGAGGTGGTACTGATGGGGTGGTACAGTGATGGAGTGGTACAATGATGGAGGTGGTACAATGATGGTGGTGGTACAGTGATTGGTGGTGGTACAATGATGGAGGTGGTACAGTGATGGAGGTGGTACAGTGATGGAGGTGTACCGTGATGGAGGTGGTACACTGATGAGGGTGGTACCAATGATGGAGGTGGTACAGTGATGGAGGTGGTACCAATGATGGAGGTGGTACAGTGATGGAGGTGGTACAGTGATGGTGGTGGTACAGTGATGGCACATTAAAATGAATGTCTTTTAACCCACTTAGCAACCCTCCTTGTCCTGGTTCAGAGTGCAGAGGTACTCTGAAGAAGGAAGACATCATGAGACTCTTTGCTGATGACACAACTTTGTTATCTAAAGCATTAAAGGTATGATCTGAACCTAATCACTTAAGTCACCTCTGTACTCCCACATGTCCCTCACTACCTACATACTGACATGTCACCTACAGGTGACATGTCAGTATGTAGGTAGTGAGGGATGTTGAGATGTGTTACAGGTAACACATCTCAACATCACCTATACACACACCACACACATGCACACACACACACAAACACTTACACACACATCCACACACACACACACACACACACACACATCACTTCTCTGACATTGTCCTGCAGGTCGTTGTGTGCTGCTGGAGGTGTGTGGAGAGGGAGCTGTGAGGGTGTGCCGGAGACTGGGGGCGGGATCAGATACCTACATTTCCCCCACGCCCCCTCAGGGAGAGTCTGACGTCAAAACATTTGAAAACTACATGGCCATGCGCCTGACGATGCAGTAGCTGGGGACTGGGGACTAGAGTGGGTGGGCAACAATGTCACTTATGTAAAATGATATGGATATGCTGTATGAGGTGAACTAGCTATGATGACCAAATTATGTACCAAAGCTATGGCACTCTATCCCACTGTAGCAGTACAGAGTACTTGTTAGACAATGCGAGCAACCACAGGTTCATTACATGTACATCGAAATCAATTGTGATTGCATTCATTGGCAGCAGCCATTTTATTCCTGTCACATGGATGTCAACTGTCAATTAGGCGGGATCTAAAAGTTGAACGAGTGGGAAAAAAAAAGCTGGTTTTGCCGGGTCTGAAACCTAGCTGCACAGACGGGAGGGGACCGCACGTGATAGTATTGTTATGTTGTACCTAGTCGCCGTGTACCTAGTCGCCGAATCGCACGGCGCTCTGCAAGTTGTTACACTTTAGCGGCTGCGTTAGGTCACAAGCTGGCACGGGAGTTGGCGGTGTGTTCGGGGGCGCTGAGAAATGGCGGCCACGGTGGAATACATTTTCATGGCCGTCCCCGACGAGTCACCTGCGGAAGACACGTTGAGGTTAATAAACGATAAGACGTCGGGCTTGTCGACAAACTACGTACTCGCGCTGCCGGATCTGAAGGTAAGCGGTAGTTACATGAGCAGATGTTACAAAAAAGGTGGCATTCGGGTTACTGTATTGTCGCCGTTCTTTTTTAAATGGCCTTTATAGATTGGAAGTCTTGATACGCTGATGACTACATCGGAACAATTGACAAAGGCTGATACTTACGCAGCTGGGTATGCGCGCGCGTGTGTGTGCGTGTGTGTGTGTGCGTGTGTGTGTGTGCGTGTGTGTGTGTGCGTGTGTGTGTGTGCGTGTGTGTGTGTGTGTGTTGCGCTTGGTAACATGAAATTGTTAAGGATACAGTGATGGGATCATAACCAAATAAAGGGATAAATCCAACAGTATTCACATCTCCTTGGTGGGGGGTCTTTATAAGTATTGTGTTGGGATGTGTATGTAGCTGACCTGCTTATCTTGTTTGCTGTGTGAAAATCTCCTCATGCCCTTCGCTCCCCCTCCTGCATGTCACTAGTAAACTCATGGTGCTCACTAGTAAACTTATGGACTTAAAATGTTTATATTACTAGTACATTCATGGTGCTCACTAGTAAATTCATGGCGTTCAATGCATGATGGCTTAATGAACATCACCTCTCTCTCCTCTCCCTCCCCAGTGTTGTCCAGAAGTTGATGGAGTACACTCTGAATCTCATTGGACCTGATGACCACGAAGAGCTCCTCGTTGGACCCACCCGTGTTCCCATGGAAACCTTCATCCAGCACTTCCAGTGGGATGAGTCTCGCTATCCACTGCGCATGCAGCTGGTTAGCATGGTGGAGGTGATCAACAAAGTAAGTGTGGGGTGTGGGTGTGATTGGGGAGGCAGACAGGCTGTGGAGGAAAGTGATGCTTGTGTAACTGTGAAATTAGAAGCCCCCTAAAGCGTACACATGTACAGGAAGGGCTGATCACAGCAAAGCCCGTTGGGCTGCGATTTACACAAAAGCCATATTTTGTCACTGCTGTTAAATATTGTACTTTTACAAAATTGTCCTTCCTTAGTGTATTAGTGTACGTTTGCACAATCAATCCATTTCACTGTATCCAGAATGGATATTATAAGAAAGAATGGTGAAATATATGCATCTGTTCAGGCATACAGTTATACACACCATGGATTTGGCATGCTGCATATATAATGGTTCCAGATTGATGTGGGAAAGATCTTCCATTTAATGCCTGCTTTCCTCCTCCCCAGGTCATTGTGCAGGTGGACACCACCTTCAAACAGAAGGCGACGGCACACAACACCATCGTCCAGAAGGTGCAGACAGCCGAGAAGAAATCCATGTGGGTTGCTAAGGGCAACCACTTTGGTTGAAGGATGGTGTGTGTCACATGATGGTTGCATGACAACTAAATTAGGGGAAACCTAATGACACGCTCTCTGGATGAGCTGGTCACAGCAGATAAGTTCATCTTGGATTCGGAATACCTCGAAACGCTTGTCGTAGTGGTCCCAAAGTGAGTCACACAATAGTCACTGCACAAAGGATTGTCGACCTAAAATTTTCCCATGATCTCCACCTAGGTCATCATCTAAGGAGTGGCTGGGTGCCTATGAGAGTCTTACCGCCATGGTGGTACCACGCTCCAGTGAGCTGCTGGCAGAAGACACAGAGTATGGTCTGTACACCGTGACACTCTTCAAGAAGGTGATCATGAGTTTAAGATGAAAGCTCGGGAGCAGAAGTACGTTGATTCCTAAAGTCCCACCTCATTCCATCCCTCACTCTCCCTCCTCCCCACCCATCACTCCCTTTCCTTCCTCTCTCCTCCCTCCCTCCTCCCCTCCCCCTCCTCACCTCCCTTTCCTCCCTCCCCCCTTTCTTGTCCCATCCTCACCTCCTCCCCATCCCATCTCACCTCCCTGTTCCCATCCTCCCCTCTCCACACATGTCTGCCTTACCTCCTCCATCCTCACTCTCGCCTCCACCTTGCCTCCTCCATCCTCACTCTCGCCTCCACCTTGCCTCCTCTTTGGTAGGTTTGTTGTAAGGGACTACAGGTTCAGTACAGATTCTCAAGATGTGGCCAGCCGGGAGAGAAGTCTGTTGCAGACACAGCTCAAGAAACAGCTGGTGAGAATTGCACCCACACCTCTCCTCCTCCTCCCCCACTGAGCTATGATGTCACAAACCACAACCCTTTTTCCTTAGAAAGGGGCCATGATCCACTGGTTGAAAGTGAATTTCAACGTTGCCTTCTCTGCATGGATCCACTTGAAGTGTCTTCGTGTGTTGGTCGAATCCATTCTGATGTGTGGTGTGCATGTGATTAGTGGTTACGTGTTTTTTAAAATTGTTCCTTCACCACTCCCCTTCCTCCCTCACCTCACCTACCTCCCTCACCTCTCCTTCCTCCCTCACCTCCTTTCTCCCTCACCTCTCCTTCTCCCTCACCTCTCCTCCCTCACCTCTCCTTCCCTTCCCTCACCTCTCCTTCCCTCCCTCACCTCTCCTCCCTCACCTCCCTTCCTCCCTCACCTCTCCTTCCTCCCTCACTCTCCTTCCTCCCTCACCACCTTCCTTCCTCCCTCACCTCTCCTTCCTCCCTCACCTCTCCTTCCTCCCTCACCTTCCTCCTCCCTCACCTCTCCTTCCTCCCTCACCTCCCTCCTCACCTCCCTTCCTCCCTCACCCCTCTCCCTCCTCCCCCCCTCTTCCTCCCCACTTCACTCCTCCCTCCCTCTCCCCTCCCTCACCTCCCCTCCTCCCTCACCCTCCCCCTCCTCTCCTCCTCCCTCACCCTCTCCTCCCCCTCACCTCTCCTCCTCCCTCACCTCTCCTCCTCCTCCCTTCTCCTCCTCCCTCCTCCCTCCTCCCTCCCTTCTTCCTCCTCACCTCTCCCTCTTCCCTCCCTCTTCCTCCCTCACCTTCCCCTAGGTATGGTCTATCCAACAAGCTGGTCACCCTGGTGATGAAGACACATGGCAAGTCAGGCAGGCTCAGGAGACATTGGATGGTTTATTTATGCACCTGGACATGACGTTCATCGCCAGGAGATCAACGAAAAGTGGTGTGGCACCATTGTATGTCCCCTGGCTGACATGTGTATGCACACGCACACACACACACACACACATGTACCTACATCCACAAAATACATGCACAACACACACACAGGTACTACACCCACACAAAACGCTCACATAATACACACGTACCTACACCCACACAACACACACACACACACACACACACACACACACACACACACACACACACAGATGGTGATTCCAGGAGGACAGGTACTGGAATCGGACTACCATCCCTTTGTCATGTTTGCAACGCACATTGTACAGTCATCTAAACACGTTGCCCATCCTAGAAGGTAAGTTGGCTGGAGCCAAGGGGTTGGTTGCTATTCGTGCAGCCTCATGCCTCTCTATGTGCAACCTGCTGGGGGAGTGAATTGTATGGATTCCTTGCACTGGGTCTACTCTTACCAAAAGCAGGTGATGGGAGGTGTGAGGCAGAGGTAGTTCTCAATGGAGATTATCATCACGGCCTTGTGACCCTATTGGGGGCCTGCTTTAAGCACCATCTGGTACAGACGTGGACAACTTCGATTATCTGATTATTTTAGGAAGTATCAGTGCTCATCAGTTTGTAGTTCAGGTTAAAGAACCCTTTGTACTGCAACCAACCTAACCGCTACACTAACCACTATACTAACCACTTTACTAACCACTATACTAGCCACTATACTAACCACTATACTAGCCACTATACTAACCACTATACTAACCACTATACTAACCACTATACTAACCACTATACTAACCACTATACTGAGATAGTAGATGTACACATGTGGGCAGAATCAGTAGATGTTTTAGTTTCTCTTAACTCTTTCACGGGCAACAGAGCAATATTACGCCGCAGGTGCTGTACTAAAGCCACTCTGTTTATCTAAATAGTTCACACTTTGTAGACAACAACATATTGATCAGGATCAGTTGTTACCTGGTCATATAATGTAAGTTGTTTGCTAACTACGTTTTCCTGCAATGCACAACACTTTTTTTTTTGTACATGTGTACCGTAATAATTGGCTGTGCCCACGAAAGAGTTAATCAGCCAGGATGTGCTTTAAATGAAAACACAGTGCCATTGTTATTCCTACAGACTTACATGTAGTTAGTTAGCTGCAATTATTATCTGGTTCCATGAATGTATCTTGAATCTGTGGGTCGCATAAATCATCACCTATGGGTGTGGTAACCATGTGTCCCTGTCCCCTTAAGCAGTATGTAACTGTTTCTGGTTGTAATTAAACACAGGGGAAGCAGACAGCTGCCTCACGTTATGGACGCAGCAGTCCAGCTGGACGGGGAGACTGTTGTACGGTTGCCCCGGCAATTGGCGGGAAGATCCTTTGTGGTCCAGAAGTGTAGGAACTGCACGATACTGCTGCTGGACTGTGTCTCTCGAGTGACAGTGCAAGACTGTACCAACTGCAAGGTGTTTGTGGGTGCCTGCAAGGAACGGTGAGTGGGGGGGAGAATGGGGAGGGTTGGATTAGAAAGGTCAGAAACCACTATTGTTGAGGACAAGTTTTGGTTCAATGTTTGAGAGGGAAGTTTAAGAGGTGCATCAATATGTGCCCCTAAGAGGTGCATCAATATGTGCCCCTAAGAGGTGCATCAATATGTGCCCCTTGGTGCAGTAGTGGTAGTGTGTGTGTGTGTGTGTGTGTGTGTGTGTGTGTGTGTGTGGATGGTCTATTTAGTTCTATTCAGGTCAGTGATCTTTTTGTGCCAACACGTATACCCTCACACCTCTCCCTTCCTTCACACCTCCCTCCTCCCCCTCCTTCAGTGTGCTCCTGGATGACTGCGTGGACTGCCAGCTCTTTGCGGCCTCTCGGCAGGTGGTGGCCAGGTGGTGCGTCCACTGTGAGCTCCACCTCCTCTGCCCCACCCAGCCCCTCCTCCGATCCTCTGTGGACATGATGTTTGGGTGTCTCCAGTGTAGCTACACTCAGCTGAAAGGCACGTAACTTTGGCGTGTTTGCATCCCGTGACAACAATGCTCCAATGTTGTTATTGTTTTCACCTAAGATGGAAGGTGCAGAATAAAGTCATGTGCAAAATCCTGGCCACGCCCACCTCTTTCCCCCTCGGCCACACCTACCTTCCCCTCAGCCACACCCACCTCCTCTCCCCTTAGCATGGACACACACACAATTTGTGGCTTTGATTACAACTGCACACTGTTCATTTCTAGCCTGTTAGAAGTGCAGCTGTTTAAATAACCAAGTAGTAATTAATTACACTGTAATTAAATACATAGTTGGGTCACACTGCATGAATCTGACTTGGGAACAAGGCCAAGTTCACGACTTTCAGCATGCCTACACCATTTTTGATAATGTACTTACTGGAAGAAAAAGATTTTATTTTAAATCAATGTGGACAATTTTTTCTTCCAGAAATCTCATTATATTGGCCTTCAATTTGAGGCCTTCCCCTCATGAACTCACCAGTCATTGAAATAGTAGTTTCCTGTGGCTGATGTTACATTTTCAGATTCAGGCAACCATAAAATTGGACCACTACACAGTTCCTCTTCCCCCTCCCATGTGGTTATTTTGTGTGTGTGCTCATGTTATTGTAACACAACACGCAAAGTGTGCAGCCAGTTAGTGGGAGGAGGAGCCATCTTTCTGTGTCACCTCCTATTAAGTACTGTGTGTGTGTGTGTGTGTGTGTGTGTGTGTGTGTGTGTGTGTGTGTGTGTGTGTGTGTGTGTGTGTGTGTGTATCCAGGGCAGCTTGATGCCGCTGGTCTTGGTGTCTTTACCAACTTCTGGAGTTACATCAGTGAGGCCACAAAGGCAGAGGATGACGATCAGAGCACGTGGACACTCTACCCTCCTGAGGTACGTTGGCTCCTCCCACCCTCCCCTCCCCATCATCCCCATGTGATGTGCCCCCAGACCACAGCGTCTATGGGGCTGCCTGGTCGTGATCTTCTTGGAGATGTGTCCATTTCGTTCTCCAAAGAAAACAGCATCGTTCCCCACACCATTGGTCCAAAGCAGAAGCCACCAGGGGAGGTACGAGGATGGAAAGGACTGCGCAATGTTACCGTAGTTACCTTTCTCCCCCTCCCTCGTCCCCTTCAGGAGTGTATGGTTGTGTTCTATTGCAATGCAGATAATGTCAGGAACAAAGTAGCCCAGTTCGTGCACCAGTTGAAGCACCAGAGCTCGGTGAGTGTGAAAGGGTCTATTATGAAGGTCTGATGGAATTATCTGCTCACCTCCACACCCCTCACATCCACCCCTCACTCATGTCCACACCTCCCAACCACACATATCCTCACAACCACACCCTCACATATCACAACCACACCACAATCACAACCACACCTTCACAACCATTACTATAGGCTGGGTCACCACTGCTGCTCATCCAGATGGTGGAGTCATCCTTCCGCGCAGACGAGGCCCAGTGGCTATCGCACCATCCCAGCTACACCCTCCTGGGGACCTGCATCGTAGCGGAGGTGTATGGGGGTGGCAGTGTGGAGAGGTGCAGGGGGATCGTGTCCGGGCTGGGAGTGGACGCCTACGTGTCCTCGTCCCCACAACAAGGTGCGGCAGAGGTGGAGAGCTTTACACAGTGGGTCAGTGCCAGGCTGGCAGTGCTGACCAGACAGCAGATCAGCAAGAGTATGGCCGAAAAGCTAGACTCTGAAAGCATGCAGAGTCAACCCATATAGAAAGTTGAGCACCGCCAACCCCCGAAAGAGAGAATTAAAATGCATTATTTGTTGTTTATACTTTTCGCAAATCAGACTTAATGGCTGTCGATGTAGTCCTGGGCGGCTTGGTCCACGTTGCGCAACATCGCGCTTCTCATGGAGACGGCCACGTTTTTGGCGCGAGTGTGGCGGCGCATCTTGCGGTGGAACGTGTCCACCTCGTCGAGGAAGGCGGGCTCCGCGCGGGCCACCGTCCGCATCTTCTCTGCTTTGTGAGTGAGAAACTCGTCCAGCCACGTGATGTTAAGCGGGTCTTTGTGGGGCGTGGCGTTACCCAGCTCCACGGCAAATGACAGCTGCAACAGGAGCAACGTCAGCTCCTTGTCACGTGCGAACTGTACCGGCCGGTAAGCAAGTACACGTTTATGTAACGTTACGTGCACAAGAACGACAGTGTGTATGCTTCAGTAGGGTTTGTGGGGCTTACATCGGTGTTCGGTAGGAGTTCCAGAAGTGTGTCCATGTCAGGGACAGGTTTGTAGCCGTTACCCTCTACGCATACCTCTAGGGTTCTCTCGCTGAGCGGTCCAATTTCATATCTGAACGGTGCGAGCCTGTGGGAGTGTGTTAGTATTGATCTACTACATGCCCGCTACGCTACTTACTTTGCTGCTGCCATCAGCAAACCACTCTTCCAAATAAAAACAAAGGGAAACTTACTCTACATGGCCGGTACATGTACTTATGTGTTTTCTGACGTCACCATGGTAACAGAGGCATAATCAACGTGTGAAAATGGCGGCGGAGGCGGTGAAGGTGATTGTCCGATGCCGGCCCTTCAATGAGCGAGAGCAGAAGTTGGATTGTCGGGTAAGCATCCCTATAGAGATTTTTGTAAAAAGCCAATCCTCCTCTAGTTTGCACGGTGCTGTGCAAAATAAAATATTTAGATCGAAGTAACACATGCAGTGACTAAATACCTCTTTTTAAAAAGTCCTGTCGCAGTAGTTTGACTAGTGTCGCGCATACTTGCAGTCCGTGATCGCCATGGACCCCTCCATCGGCCAAGTCCAACTGATGAAGCCGAATGGGGACGAGTCCTCACCTCCCAAGCTGTTCAGCTTCGACGGCGTGTACTTCGTGGAGGACACGACGAAGCAGATATACGAGGAGATCTGCTTCCCTCTCGTCGACAGCGTCCTGGAGGGCTTCAACGGGACCATATTCGCGTACGGGCAGACGGGCTGCGGCAAGAGCTACACGATGATGGGCGTGGACGACGACGAGAACAGAGGCGTCATCCCGCGAGTGTTCTACCACGTCTTCGACACGATCGCCGTATCGGAGGAGACCAAGTTCCTCGTCCGAGCCTCGTACCTGGAGATCTACAACGAGGAGATTCGGGACCTTCTCGCGCAGGGGAACAAGACTACCTCCAAGCTGGAGCTCCGCGAGCATCCCGAGAAGGGCGTGTACGTGGAGGGACTTTCCTACCACAAGGTGGTGAACACGCGGGACCTCGAGAGGATCATGGAGCTGGGCAGCAGGAACCGCTCCGTGGGGGCCACCGCCATGAACGCCGAGTCGTCTCGTTCCCATTCCATCTTCACCATAGACCTGGAGATGATGGACGTGGTGGATGGGGAGGAGAAGGTGAAGGCGGGACGGTTGAATCTAGTGGACCTGGCCGGGAGCGAGAGACAGAGCAAGACTGAGGCAACTGGTGAGTGGAGGGGATGGTGGGATGTGTGGAGGGGGATGGTGTGGAGGGGGATGGTGTGGAGGGGGATGGTGTGGAGGGAGGTGGGGATGGGAGTGTGGAAGGAGGTGGGGAGGGTATGGAGGGAGCAGGGATAAGGAAGGGGTGGGAAAGGACCTTGGGCATAGGACATGGGGAACTTTAATGTGGAGGGAGAGATGGATGACTGAAATCTGATGACCGTTCCCCTTTGTGCACCTATTATACCACTGGTGCAGTAGAGGTTCTAATAAAAGCCACCTTACATGTGTGAGGGTGTGGTTATCCCGATGAAGAGAACTGTACTGTCTTGTGATGTAAGACTGCCCCTCCTCCTCCTCCTTCCTCCCCCCCACCCCCACCCCCAGGTGATCGTCTACGTGAGGCCACAAAGATCAACCTTTCTCTCTCGGCTCTCGGGAACGTGATATCTGCGCTGGTGGACGGCAAGTCCAAGCACATTCCTTATAGGGACTCGAAGCTGACACGCCTCCTCCAGTCGTCCTTGGGAGGGAACACCAAGACCCTGATGGTGGCGTGCATCAGTCCAGCTGATAACAACTATGAAGAGACTCTTAGCACACTGAGATATGCCAACAGGTGGGAGGAGGGAGAGAGGGAGGGTGAAGGGAGGGAGGGAGGGAAAGAGCAAGGGAGGTGAGGAGTGAGAGGGTAGGATATGGATGAGGGAATAGTAAGAGCGAGTGGGAGATAACGAAAGAAGTCTAGCATAGAGGTTAAAGTCCTTTTTTTTTTGGGCCTATACTTGAATTATTAGGGCCAAGAATATCAAGAACAAACCCAAGATTAACGAGGACCCAAAGGATGCTCTGCTCAGACAGTACCAGGAGGAGATAAAGAAACTGAAGATGATGCTTACGGAACAAGGTGGAATGCCATTGGAGTTGGCAGGTATAAACACATATGGTCTCACCTCTTGCTTATCCTTTTATCAGGAAACCACTCAATATTTCAATATTATAAAAAAAGTATTTTGTTTCATAACACTATGGTATCTTACGTAGCACCACAGGATTTATCATCTCACCTCACACATAATAATAGTCTACACATCTGTCCATTGCAATCTCATCATCATATGAAAAGAATTGATCTTGTTATAAGCCTGTTCCCAAAAATCCAAAACAAAAAAAAGCTGATTGGCATTTAAAAATATTTTAGTCCCCTTGTTCCCCTCCTTACTCGTTCCCCTCCTCACTTGTTCCCCTCCTCACTCCCAACACAGGTGCCAATGCACCTGAGAAGCCAGACAAATCACATCAAGACAGAGAAGCCATGGAGGCAGAGAAGGAAGCCATTCGACGAGAGTACGAAGGTCGCCTGGCAGAGATGAGGTCACAGTACATGGAGGAGCAGAGCGGGAGGACACGCCTCCAGCAGGACCTCCTGAGGGTGCAGCAGGAATACGAGGACAAGCTGGCCCAGGCCGCTCTCAAGGGGGAGGTGGTCCAAGCCCAGGGGGAGGGGCCTGCAGCCACTGGGTCGTCACCACCATCAGGCGTCCAACCGACAGCCCAGGTAGCATTAATTAGAGTTTGTGTGTGTGCATGGTAGGGTCAAAGTGAAGGTGTTCTTGTGTAGGTGGGTGACATGGGAACATCGATGATGGCAGCATCTGTGCATGCGTGTATGCATGTGTATATGTGTGTATGCGTGTGTGCGTATTATGTACATGTGTGTGCACACACACAGGCAGACAATTGTGGATTTATGTATGTACACTAAGTTGGGGGTGTGGTCTACAGGAATCATTCTCTGTTGGGACGGACACGGAAGGGCTGTACGGTAACCAAGGCACGGGTGCCCAGGCCACTCCCACTCTTCTACCTGGAGATGCAGATACCTCATTCGGGTCACCAACACGAGACCAGGTGTCTGGTGCTGGTATGACACCTGGTGCTGGCATGACACCAGGTGCTGGTGTGACACCTGGTGCTAGTAGCCCCACTGAGGGGTTACCCTCTCCTTCTGATGAGAAGCTTCCCATTGGTGAAAGAGCCCCGCCCCCTGATGACCGTGTCATCCTGCGAGAGCACGAGGATGCGTTGAGGAAGTTGGAGGCTCTGCAGAAGGAAATGATTGGAGGAGAGAAGGCTGGTATGTACCGTGTGGTATGGGAATGAGAGTATGGAGTATGGGGATAGAATTTGAATGACTGCAATTCAGAAGGCATGAGCAGAATAGTCATAGCTAAAAATGTACATGAACACCTGCATTTTGCCACCCTTCGTTGCTCCTTCACTCCTTCCCCTCCTCCTCTTCTCCCTCCTCCTTCTCTCTCCTCCCTCCTCCTTCTCTCTCCTCCCTCCTCCCTTCTCCCAGGTAACAACACCCTGAAGGCCTCATTAGAGGAGAGAAGACAGAAGGCAGATGACAGGTCACTTCAGCTCAGAAAGGCAAATGAGCAACAGCTAATGGATGACGATGGAATCATTGAGAGAATCTTCAATTCCCTCACAGGTAAGACTAAACAACAACAAAGAAGAGGGAGGGGGCCCGGTATCATGTGACCTACCCCCCCTCCTCCTCCGGCCCAGACGAGGTCAGAGTAAAGACCCAGCTCCTGGAGAGGTCACATGCCAAGCTGAGGTCTGCTGAAGAGGACATCAAGGATCTGGGCGCAGAATTTGAGCTAGAGAGACAAGACTTCCTGGAGACCATCCGGAAGCTGGAGCAGACCATCAAGCTGCAGGAGCAGCTGCTGGAAACTGTGGTGCCATGCCTGAGGAGGGACTGCAACTACTTCAACATCGACAAGGTCAAGAGCGAGGCCACGTGGTGTGAGGACGAGGGGAGGTGGGAGTTGCCCCAGCTCGTCCTCACCAAATCCAGCCTCACCAGCCTGGCACCGGTTGACTCTCGGACAACACTCACCAAGCCTTCCTCCAAGCCTTCTCGTCAGGAAGCCCCGAACAATGGAGGGTTGGCTCTGAATGGGGGAGGTCTAGGGTCAGCTCCAAATGGAGTTCTGACTTCACCCAAAATGGCATCAGAGGATAAATTTCTGCATCAACTGCAAAAGGTGGAAGAACCGAACTACTTCAAGCCCAAGAGGGCCATGGAACTTCTAGGGGGCAAGGCCTCGTCTGGACCAGGGGAACAAGGGGTGCAGGGGGCCCAGACGGCTCCCGTCGCCATGGCAGCCACGATCCACGGGGTAGAGACCCAGATCATGATGGACCCGGGCTACTCCCGTCGTCCCAGCAAGCTCCAGGCCCTGCCCGCGAGTGTAGCCCAGGGGCTTTCCCCTAGAAATGAGCAGGAAGGGCTGATTGAGAAGATGGAGAAGAAGATGAACGGTCGCAAGAAGCAGAATCTGCAGCCACTACAGGGGACCAGAAGGCCCCCTGTCTGAATTGGCCATTAGCCGTGGCAACCCAATCACTAAATGTTGTGTGTGTGTGTGTGTGTGTGTGTGTGTGTGTGTGTGTGTGTGTGTGTGTGCTGTGTGTGTGTGTGCATGTGTGTGTGTGTGTGGGTGTGTGCATGTTTGTGTTGCTGTGTATGCTAGTGTGCATGCTTTTCTTCCTACATGGTATCCATTCTGGTGCAGTTTGGTGTGGGGTGCGTGCACACAGGGTTAAAGGTGCAGGCATAGTGCTGTAACAAGGTGTGGTAGAGGGTCAGCCACCTGCTCCTTCCCCACATGATGGAGTGAGTACACTGCGAACATCCAATCCCATGCGCACCAAGATACAGTAGGTACATACTGTTATTGGCATAGTAAAATAGTAAAAAATAAACATCCAATTAATACCAAAGCTAACAAACAAATTGAATATTAACATCACCTGGTATTGTACAAACAATTAGCATCTTGCTGGTAGTACAAACCCATCGTTACAACCAGTAAACCCATCGTTACAACCAGTAAATCCATTGTTACAACCAGTAAACCCATTCTTACAACCAGTAAACCACAACCAGTAAACCACAACCAGTAAACCCATCGTTACAACCAGTAAACCCATTGTTACAATACACACTCAAAGTGCTGACACTCAAAAAGCAAAACAGACCCGTGGTATAATGAGAGCAGTTTAGAGTTCCTTCACTGTGCCTTGTAGTTCAGCTGCAAGCGTCTTAACATCAGCCCGCTCCTGGTCATCCTTGAGTACTTCTAGCCAGTAGTTGATGCAGCTGTCCAGTGTATGGTCCAGTGTGCCCTCCACAATGGCCTCATGGAGGACAAACCTCAGGAAGGGAGCTTTGAGATACTCATACTCCATCTCTCCCAGACACTTGAGGATCCTCGTGATGCGAAGGTAGTTGTGGGACGAGTGGTTTAGGTGGTGAAAGCGTTCCTTCCAATTATCAGCACGTTCAATTTCTCCTGTTTTTGGGGTCGATCCAGTGACCCAATTCACACCAATTTAAATTCATCACAT
>JABACO010000017.1:440819-443319 GCA_013339895.1 Ephydatia muelleri | reverse complement strand
AAAAATCATTAGCGTGGAACATACCACTGTATGTATCCATGGTGATATTCAAGTTTACTATACTGTCCCATCCAATCGTTATGGATTGCAACAATGAAGTCACCATCAGGACATGATGGGATCTCATTGGCATAGAACTTGCAATTATCATTTAATTCAGGGTCATCCTCTTTCCCCTGTCGGATTTGGGAGGAAATAATGATTGACTAAATACAACGCCCCCACACCTGATGACTAACACCCAACACCTGATGACTAACACCCCACACCTGATGACTAACACCCAACACCTGATGACTAACACCCCACATCTGATGACTAACACCCCACATCTGATGACTTACCACCCACACCTGATGTCCAACACCCACACCTGATGACCAACACACACACCTGATGACCACAACACTCATCTGATGACCAACATCACTCATATGATGACTCACATCACCCCATCTGATGACTCACATCACCTGATGACTCACATCACCTGATGACTAACATCACCACATGACTAACAGGATATCCAAGCCTGTACTGCAAAGTGTCAGACTGACTCCAGGTTGATTTGGGTGGGCGTGGCTATGTCAGGAAGGCAAAGCAAATAAACTCTTAGTGGTAGATCTAAACTCTCAGTTTCATTGTGGCAATCACAATCAATGTTGGGATACAATCACATGCTGTTTTACAATTTTGTCTATTTCTCAATTTGTGTACTCAAAAGCTGACTCTTTGTTGCCATGGCAACAGGACATCTTCCCAAATAAACTCTTATGAATGTGAAAATGTGAAACTTCTACACTCCTACAGTCTCATTTGTGACAATCATAATCAATTTTGAAGCTCTTTTCTTACAATTCACAATCATCTTACTGTTCTCACAACTCGATTTGTGCTCAAAAGAGGTTTACATTTTTCTTTTGACAAATACATTTCGGTGAGGGTCGATGGGGACGTGGGGCGAGGGAGCGTCAGCACATACCCTGGTTGGCTTGTCGTTCTCTTCCTTGCCCTCCTCCAATGCTCCGCTCTCGTCCTCGTTCCAGCTGTCATTCCCGCCCATGTCTTCATGGTACGCTTTTGGAGTCCCGCCGCTGCCATACATACTGTCTTCAGCGTCGCTAGCCGATGACGTCAGTTCACTCTGTCCGTTGCTAGCGTGCTCATCGACAGCTGTGCTACAGGATTCCTGTCGCTCGAGCACATGACCTCTTTTGACGCTGCGATCCTCTTCGACTGTTGCCGAAGGTTCGCTGCATTGGCCTGGCGAAGTGCCTTCATCCCTATGTGTCGCGGCAACCTGGGTTTCGATAAGCGATTCTTCAACGCGCGCCCGCTTTACGCTATCGTCGCCGTTTCCTTCGACTACGGCACAGCTTCGCTTTCTCATCCGCGACGGCGAGAAGTCGTTAGTCGACCCATCTGGCAGCTCAGTCGAGTGCTCCGCAGACATGTATTGTGTCAGGGGGCGGGAGTTGCGGTTATTAAAAAAAAGGTTATGTCTTTGAAACAGATTGCAATCGTTAATCAGTACGTGGCTGTGTTCTGTGGGTGTGACAAGAACCGATATTATGGTGCATGGTCAAGTTCTTTCTCAATTAATGTTCAGTTGTACAGCCTGGGGACCTAGCAGCTGCATTACATCATAGGCAAGTCCCAATATTGGACACCCCCCTCCTCCCCCCAATCATACATCATTTATTTAAAAAGTGCACACCTCACAGCTACTTCAATAGGTTCTGTTGAGGTAGAGGTGGGCACAGGTGAGGTAGGGGTGGGCACAGGTGAGGTAAGGGTGGGTACAGGTGAGGTAGGGGTGGGTACAGGTGAGGTAGGGGTGGATACAGGTGAGGTAAGGGTGGGCACAGGTGAGGTAGGGGTGGGCACAGGTGAGGTAGGGGTGGGCACAGGTGAGGTAGGGGTGGACACAGGTGAGGTAGGGGTGGACACAGGTGAGGTAGGGGTGGACACAGGTGAGGTAGGGGTGGACACAGGTGAGGTAGGGGTGGGCACAGGTGAGGTAGGGGTGGACACAGGTGAGGTAGGGGTGGACACAGGTGAGGTAGGGGTGGGCACAGGTGAGGTAGGGGTGAACACAAATGAGGTAAGGGTGGACACAGGGGAAGTACACAGGTGAAGTGGGGGTGGACACACAAGAGGATCTTATCACATAACAAATGCAGTGGCATGTGCAGGTCTGGGAACCCTGAGGGAGGTTCATTTGAAGAGGTGAACCACGGTCTCCATGACAAAACCAAAATATTACGAATTATTAAGAGGGGAAGGGGGAAGACAAAACCTGATCATTAGTTAATTACCAATAGCTAACACAGTGAAACGGCTGAAATGTATACTAGTATCAAGGGCGACGTAGTGACTTCATGTAAGCCTTAACATCAGCCCGCTCCTGGTCATCCCTGAGTACTTCTAGCCAGTAGTTGATGCAGCTGTCCAGTGTATGGTCCAGTGTGCCCTCCACAATGGCCTCATGGAGGACAAA
>JABACO010000017.1:433305-439819 GCA_013339895.1 Ephydatia muelleri | reverse complement strand
TACCCTCGATTGGTTTGTACCTTCTTAACATCTGTTGTATGGATAAGTATAGGAATGGTGGGGGGGGGGGGGGGGGGGGGGGGGACAGGGGTCTCACTGCCCAATCTTAGACATTACATGTACCAAGTAGGCTGAAGTTATAATGGAAACAGCCTCTCCCCCAAAATTCTGTGTACAGTTGCTGTCAGATTAGTAAGGTCATTCTTGAAAGGCTGATGTGATGTACCTTCCTTTAATGAATTGGATTCCTCTCCATTCTCGGCTAACAATGCATTGTTACGCTGCGTGTCCAGATGTTGTGTGTCCAGGGGGGAAGGGGCCTGTGACGTCCAGATGGTGTGTGTGTCCAGGGGGAAGGGGCCTGTGACGTCCAGATGGTGTGTGTGTCCAGGGGGAAGGGGCCTGTGATGTCCAGATGGTGTGTGTGTCCAGGGGGGAAGGGGCCTGTGACGTCCAGATGGTGTGTGTGTCCAGGGGGAAGGGGCCTGTGATGTCCAGATGGTGTGTGTGTCCAGGGGGAAGGGGCCTGTGACGTCCAGATGGTGTGTGTCCAGGGGGAAGGGGCCTGTGACGTCCAGATGGTGTGTGTCCAGGGGGAAGGGGCCTGTGACGTCCAGATGGTGTGTGTGTCCAGGGGGAAGGGGCCTGTGATGTCCAGATGGTGTGCGTCCAGGGGGAGGGGCCTGTGACGTCCAGATGGTTGTGTCCAGGGGGGAAGGGGCCTGTGACGTCACATGACAGTCACAGTGCTCCTGTGTGTGGGGGCGTGGTAATCTTGCATATACCCTTATGTGCATGCATTGTCCGCTTTATTATGATCTTAATGTGACATGGATCACATGATGTCATGTGATCTCCACATCCTTCTCCGTAGCCACCTGCGGTTGGACACCATTGCACAGATCCTTACGCAGGTCAACGCCCATGCCTCGAGCAAGCTCCTATTGGTGGAAACGTGCCAAGGGTTATTGGCAGGTGCACTCTTGGAAAGGATGGGAGGTGGGTGTGGCCTCTGGTATGGAGGGTGTGCTTTATTAAAAGTCAATGTTTTATCATTTTTCTTCTGATGCAGGGTTTGGTAATCTGATCCAAGTATTCTATGGTGACTCCCCTGTCAGGCAGGTAGCTTGTTCTGCTATTTGTAGTGTGTGTTTCACTCTAAGTATCTATTGTGTGTGCTTCAGAATACAATTGTACATTGTTATAATGGCCCCAGGTCATTCTTGGATAACTTTGGGCACCTGAGTGAGCAGGACATGGTTCCCCTGATGATGTACCCACTGCATAAGGTTGGGACACTTCTGGAAGCCGGTGTAATTGAGACATCTCTCACCGTGCAAGCCCTGTTGAAACAGAAAGAGTCCCCAGACCTTCACCTGGGAGGTGGCGACGACATTGGTGAGGAGGGAACGACCAATGATGTAACGGTTGACATAGTAACCGTAGAAGGCGATAAACAGAACGAGAACAAAGACATGTCTTGTGCCTCTATACCCGAATCCAGTACTCCAACTAGTGGGGACTGGGCTTCCCCAGTCCCTCCCAGCAAGAGACTCAAGTGTGACGCAGGAGCAGAAGGTAGCAGCGCGTCTATGGAGGAGGAAGTGGTGGGGACTGAGGAGGAGGAGAAGGAAGTGACTGGGACCACGGAGACGGCACCTACTCAAGTTTCACGTCCAATTACCCAAGGTGCTGACGCAGATGCTCTGATGGCAGTAAGTAGGAGATACCCTCTTCCTTGCATCAGGGTTTCCTGATTGCTTGGGTGTCATTTTAGCCTTTTGAACGTATAGGATTCATCTCTTTGATGTGTACAACCTGGTGACCCCAGGGGGGCAGAATTGTTGTGGTGACCCCAGGGGGCAGTATTGTTATGAAGGAGGCTGCAATGTTGGGAAGGTGATGGTTGTTTGTTGTGTCCCCGGGGTACATCGGGCTATTCCATATAATGATCATACCAAAGGGAAACACTGAAACATCCCCCCCCCTCCCCTCCGGATATTATGAATATTGAACCTAACCACAGTAAATAATTCTCCATTCCGTATATGATCATAAATGGAGAGGGAGGAGGAAGAGGTTTGCAACATTGGGTTGATACAGCAACAGCCTGCAAGGAGGTCACGTCTGGTCTCTGAGGAGGTCACATGATCTCTGAGGAGGTCACATCTGATCTCTGATTTACGTACGTGTAGTAAGTATATCTTGTCATTTAGCATGTCTCAGGTAGTGAGGTCATGTTTCACACACTCTCACCTTCTCCAATCAGGTTTGGGGTGTCTCAGAATAGTGTCACATATTTGTTCCCATGGCGTCAAGAGATCCATCTCCTTATTCCTTCGCCCTTAATGTCTGTTGTTCCAAATTGTATTGTGTTCATCAAAGAGGAGGAGGGGAAATATCATTTTACATAAGCACACCCTGTGTGTGATAAAGTCTTGCAGACACCATTGTTTTGAGTTGCCAGTCGAGGACCTCTGGTGTCTAGGATCTGACATCTTGGGGGATGTCATTTGTCACTTTGCTGGTGTCATTTTCACATTTGTGGATGTGCCCTTCATTATTTGAGATGTTGTGGGGTTGGGGAGGGTGATGTGTGTGTGGTGTACCTTTGGTTTAAATACTGCTGTCTGTGTACACATTTCAGCAGTTCCTTCTAAGGAAGTTTGCAGATTTTAGTTTGCCTTGAGAAAAAGGGGTTTTACTTTCAGGATGCTGTTCCATTGGGTCACTCATATTCGGCCACTCCCCTTTCCCCCCACCACCTCTCTAGAAGGACATGAAGAGGAGACAGAGGGATGAGCAGTATTCAAAAGCTGAAGAGCTCCTTAAGCTGAAACAAATGGATGGGTTGGTCCTTGTAGCTATAGATAGCTAAGGGGGTAGGGGCAGATGGAGGTGGGGTGTTGCTAAGGGGGTGGGCAGATGAAGTGAGTGTTGCTAAGGGGAGGGACAGATGGAGGTGAGTGTTGCTAAGGGGAGGGGCAGAGGAAGTGTGGTGTAAGGCTGGGGTGGGCTCTTTGAAGCTATAGAGTTGGCAGGAGCAGTTCACTTGAACCATTGTTCACACATCACACCCAGTCAAGGCCCAGTCTGGCTCTAAGAATGAGTAGCATCATCATCATACAAACGTATCTGTGTGTGTTGTGTGTGTGTGTGTGTGTGTGTGTGTGTGTGTGTGTGTGTGTGTGTGTGTTGTGTGTGTGTGTGTGTGTGTTGTGTGTGTGTGTTGTGTGTGTGTGTGTGTGTGTTGTGTGTGTGTGTTGTGTGTGTGTGTGTGTTGTGTGTGTGTGTGTGTTGTGTGTGTTTGTGTTGGTTCGTTATGTAATGTGAATCGTAAAATATACACACAGCATACAAAGTTCACAAAGATGCATGCACTCAATAATCTAAACCATAGACCTATTATTAAATGCACCTGTTATTACACATTCAGCATTATTATTATTCTTGTACAGTTTGGTGGTTGCCTGCAGATTCCATCCAGAGCCCATCTTAATGACACTGGTTCACTTCCTTGCACCATCCCGTCCGTTTGTCGTCTATTGCCCAGCCTTAGAGGTATTTAACCCTACCTATCTGTGCCCAACCAGATCTCTTCCTCTCTCCCTCTTCACCCTCTCCCCCTCTCTCTCTCTCTCTCTCTCCTACTCTCTCTCTCTCTCTCTCTCATCTCTCTCTCTCTCTCTCTCTCTCTCCTCTCCTCTCTCTCTCTCTCTCTCTCTCTCTCTCTCTCTCTCTCTCTCTCACCCTCTCTCTCCACCTTCCCTCCTCCCCAGCCACTAGTGAGTTGTTTCACAAGCCTGAAGAGTGCAAACTGTGCCTTCAATATACAGCTCTTTGAGACTTGGACCCGAAGTACCAGGTGAGAGGTGACTGAGGGTATGAGGGAGTGAGAGTGGTTGTACCATCTGGCAGGCCACCTGTTCCCTTGATGTGTGCTTCCTTTGATCCCCTTGGCAACCGTAATCAGTTCAGGCTTTACTACTTTCCTGTGGCTTTTTTTTTTTTTTTAAGAGACCCTGAATTTAGGAGTTCTTTGTGCACCTTAGGATATGGGTACATTTTGTATTGGGATACATCTACGGATATGGTGTGTTCCTTATAAGGAGATGTGTGTATGCCATACAGGTACCCATTGTGTCGCGAGTAATAGTACTACTACCAACTGACACTGAAGGAGTAAATCTGTGTACTAGAGCGTGTATGTGGGACCTGATCCTCTAATTGACACTGCTTCTGTTCTTTCTGCATTGTCATGCATTTTTTAGCTAATGTAGCCTCTCTCTCTCTCTCTCTCTCTCTCCCTCCCTCTCTCTCTCTCTCTCTCTCTCTCCCTCCCTCTCTCTCTCTCTCTCTCTCTCTCTCTCTCTCTCTCTCTCTCTCTCTCTCTCTCTCTCTCTCTCTCTCTCTCTCGAATTGATGCCCACTATGACCAGGTGCTTCCCTCTCGCACCCACCCTGAGATGTCAATGGACGGACAGAGTGGATACATCCTAGTAGGAACGACTGTCAAGAAGCAGATGGTCACCTGATACAGCATCAATTTACTAGTCCTCTCTGTTATTTGAAAAACGTCCTATTTTGTTCAATGATAAAGTGATATATTATCTATTTTTAGAGGAGATATGTCTTCTAGGTTATGTAAGTGCCAACTTCTATGAGGTGTTGGCTAGGATATGACACTTGACCACCTGCTGGCTCTTGGTTGCCATGGCGCAGCTGGTTGTGATTTCGTGACAGAAAACATGTTACGTGTCAGAGAACTATGTTACAAAATGTAGGTAAAGTTGGCACCATTACTGCCTCCCCTTGGTGTTCCTGCCTACACCTCCCTGATGCTGCATCCATTTTGGAACTCTTGTGTTGTGTTGTGTCCCATCATTCTTGGCCCCGGGCTTCTGCCGGGACTAGGTTGTTTGTTGGAGTGCAAACCTGTGGCCAAATTATGGTCGTCGTTCCACCCACTGTACTGGGTAGGTTGAGGGACAGCTGCCCCAAAAAGGCCGAACAGCCACAGCTTGGTCTGGTGTTAAGGTTGCTACCCGTCTCTTTCAGAAGGCCATTTTAGAATCAGGTCATCAGATGCAATGATGTGAGAGGGATATCTGCCTCAGGCAGGTGTGGCTTCTATTGCCCTAGTCCTTCTTGACCCTTTTTACTAGTTGCCTTTACCGGAACACCATCCTACTAGTTTCCCGGCTCTTTTTCCTCGCCATTCTTTCCGAATTACACCACACGTCTGAAATCATTCGTTGAGAAGTATAATTCCAGACAAGGGGGTACGAGCTGGGGGACGTGTAAATTGACGGGCTATGCGTTGCGGTGGAGTGTGCGCGTAGTGTTGATCGGCTCTAATCATCCGTCTCGACTCCACACATGTTGATGAATTTAACGATGGAGTGTACACCGACTTCTGCATAAACACACCCACGCTTGCCACGCCCAACACAATCAATTATCTGAGCTCTTTCGTTCAGCAGCGTTTTGGCAACTGTGTGTTGTATTTTGTATGCGTTCGAATAGTCTGGTTGGATTGCTAGGATCAGGCGACGAAGCGGGATAAGAAAAGTGGTGAGTTCGTAGTGTCGTAATGAATTTAGAAGCAGTGTATTAAAAAATAAATATAACGAAACAAAATAGACTGGCGAGAAAGTAGTAATCCAGCTGCTGCTAGTACTGCAGCTCTCACCTTTTTATGTGGTCGTAGTGGTACGTGGCGGGATTGCTTGTACAGAAGAAAGGTCAAGTTGTGCAGGGAGATGGGGGGGGGGGGGGGGGGGAGGGGGGGGGGGAGCTGTTAAGGGAGCTATTAATCAGCACGTCTCGCCACATGCATGGATGATCACACATATCTTCGCAAAATTGTGTTAGTGAAGGCAGTTGCTGTGCTAATGATATGGAGCGTATTGCCAGGCTCGATCTATAACGGGAAGTCATTTGTATAGTATGGCTATCCTTTATCAATCTGAACCACAAACCACCCTGTCTCCACACCCGTTCTCTCTCGCGCTCACAGAGCACGTGGGGTTATGAGCCAGCTGGAAAGTCTGTGTACAATGGACCGCAGGAAAGTAAGAGCAACGCGCCAACAACAGCGCCCGAGCAGCACGCTGACCCGCGCGGGCAGTACGGACGACATCGTGGGCAGGCGCGTGAGCGAGATACCCACGGACTTTCCCGTCCACCTGAACGTGGACAACCCTTCTCTCGTCGAGTTGGACCTCGAAGGCACGCGACAGGCATTCGGCGGTGACTCGACCATCACGCAGCTCTGCCTAGAGACGGGTAAAGAGGTGGTGAGCGAAGGTGCGCGGAGACGTCTGAGCAAGAAGAAGCGAGGGATCAGTCCTCAGACCGTCACGCACAAGTCTGACGACGAAGTGGAGCCTTCTACTATCGCTCACATGCCGGTGAAAATGGCTTCCTCTGTGCCAGTCACCATAACAACGACCTTCGAACCCACCTCACTTGGAGAAGGGGTGGATGGGCACCGGGGCAGGATATCCACCCT
>JABACO010000017.1:398305-428305 GCA_013339895.1 Ephydatia muelleri | reverse complement strand
CCTCAATGACTAGCGTACCGTCTAAGGGGGAGGAGGCTTTATGTTTTTGGGGAGGGAGAGGAGGAGCACTGAGGTACAGAGGATTACTTTCTTTGCAAATGTCTGAGGGCTTACTGGGGTGGTATTCTGCTGTGCACAATCAACGTGTCTGAATCAGATGTTTCTACTGAAAGTAGGGGACTCCTCCATGACAGGTAGTGTCCAATGGAATCTGAACTATTTTGGTAAATTACCTCGTCTCATGGCCTGCTTTTGGAAGAGCATCTGATTCAGAGTGTACTCTGATGTGCATGAACTGATCTTATCTTTTGGCTGGAGGGGGGGGGAGTCTTTGTTAATGCATGGTTTCCCTGGTTTCCTCCATCCTGTTGGCTAGCCTGTCAGTTATGTCTGCATCCTGTCATGTTCCTTCCTCCTCCCATTCTGGCATTGGCATGAGGTATTGTGGGTGTGGCCAGAAGAGTCGTGACCCCTCCTCCCCATGCAGTGCCTTGGAGTACGACCCTCGTTACTATGGCCTCTTCCTCCACGATGACTCGATGTTACCCAACGACACATCCATGTGGGAGCACCTGGACGAGCATCACCATGGTTACCAGGACTCCATTGTCCTGCACATGATCTTCAAACCAATACGAGTCTCCCTCAAGTCGGAGGAGGAGGAGAGGTAAGTCAGCTACACTGCTCACATAACTGTTTGCTCCTTCCCTCACTCCATCCATTTGTAACTATTTGCTCCTCCCCTTACTAAACCCATTTTACTATTCGTAACTATTTACTCCTCCCCTCATTTTAACTATTTACTCCTCCCCTCATTTATAACTATTTGCATTTATAACCATTTACTCCTCCCCTCATTTATAACTATTTACTCCTCCCCTCATTTATAACTATTTGCTCCTCCCCTCATTTAGAACTATTGGCTCCTCCCCTCATTTATAACTATTTACTCCTCTCCTCATTTATAACTATTTGCTCCTCCCCTCATTTATAACTATTTGCTCCTCCCCTCATTTATAACTATTTACTCCTCCCCTCATTTATAACAATTTGCTCCTCCCCTTTCTCGGCCCATTTCTTTAGCCATGCTGCACTTGCTGTTGATTTCAGCCAGCCTTGTAAGATCTTGAGGGACCTTCTGTGCAGGAGGTATGGAGTCAGGGACCATGAGGAGTATGGATTGGAGTACGAAGGTGAGGGAGTGGGTGTGTCCACACGTGGTGTCACGGCAACCCTCTTCCCCCATTCCTATATCCAGGTATAGTGCTCAATAACTCAGCCTCCTTGCACAACCAGGGACTGTTGGAGGAGGAGGAGGTGAAGCTGGTCAAATTGACACGCCTCCCAACCACGCCCACAAAGCCTTCAGTAGAAAGTATGTTCAAGAGATCTACATAGTGAGCAGGTTTAACCCTTGTCCCGTGTAGAAGAGGGGTGCAATATTTGGGATGAAGGTCCAGACACGGAACAGAACATCAGATTTAGCAAAGAAAAGCAGTGTGTGGTCATCGGAGGAACATTCAACAAGCTGGTGGAAAGGATTACCGCTAGTGGAGAAGAACACAGTAAGACCACACCCACGTGCACCCTATTGGACATAGCTTATATAGGGAATGCTTTGGTTACTGTGTCAATACTGATCACTTCTCCTTTTCCTTTCCTCCCTCCCCCTCTCTCCTCCCCTCTTCTCCTCCTGTTCCCTTCCTTCCCTCCCCCTCTCTCCTCCCCTCTTCTCCTCCTTTTCCCTTCCTTCCCTCCCCCTCTCTCCTCCCCTCTTCTCCTCCTTTTCCCTTCCTTCCCTCCCCCTCTCTCCTCCCCTCTTCTCCTCCTTTTCCCTTCCTTCCCTCCCCCTTTCTCCTCCCCTCTTCTCCTCCTTTTCCCTTCCTTCCCTCCCCCTCTCTCCTCCCCTCTTCTCCTCCTTTTCCCTTCCTTCCCTCCCCCCTCTCTCCTCCCCTCTTCTCCTCCTTTCCCTTCCTTCCCTCCCCCTCTCTCCTCCCCTCTTCTCCTCCTTTTCCCTTCCTTCCCTACCCCTCTTCTCCTCCCCTCCTCCTCTCTCCTCCCTCCCTCCCTGCAGATATGGAGTTTGTCAAGACCTTCCTCCTCACTTATCAATCTTTCACTACACCAGATGAGCTCCTGAGCAAGCTCATTGAGAGGTATCACGTGGTGCGTCCTGAGGGCATGCCTTTCAAGGAGTTTGTGATCATGAGGCAGACCATACAGCTTAGAGTAATCAACGCCCTCAAGTTGTGGGTGGAGCTGAGTGTGGATTTCATTGGTATGTCTACTGGTGGTGTGTGTGTTTTTTCTGTTGTCATCTCTGGATGCCTTTGATTACCTCTGAATACCGTCTGCAGACAACAAGAATCTTCAAACAAGGGTTTTGATGTTTGTTAAAACGATTGCATCACTTGATCATTCGAGACAGTGCAAGGCTCTCAGAAACAACATCCTCACCATCAAGGTACCCCTTCCCTCACAGCTCGTCCCTCCACCCCTTATAGCCCCTCCCTCTTCCTCCTATCACCATATTAAGTGTTGTGTCATTGTTGCATCATCCTGTGTTAAGAATGCCCCTCCCCTTTCCCCGCCCACCTGATATAGGGTGTAGTTCAGAAGAAGCATCTCAAAACATTCAGAGACCCGCCCCCTCCTATCAAGGTAACAACCTGGCTGGTCTCCTATCTCCATACTTCCATGTTCTCATTCCCATTCCAGTACCCCACCAATCCATCTCCAGTACTGAGTGTCTTTGACTTTGACCCGGAGGAGATTGCTAGACAACTCTCCATCATCGACTTCAGTCTCTTTGCCAAAATCAAACCTTGTGAATTGTTGGACCAGGTTAGTGTGTGTGTGTGTGTGTGTGTGTGTGTGTGTGTGTGTGTGTGTGTGTGTGTGTGTGTGTGTGTGTGTGTGTGTGTGTGTGTGTGTGTGTGTGTGTGTGTGTGTGTGTGTGTGTGTGCACGTGCGCGTGTGTGTGTGTGTGTGTGTGTGTGTGTGTGTGTGTGTGTGTGTGTGTGTGTGTGTGTGTGTGTGTGTGTGTTCACATGTATGTAAGTTGTTTCATTGATGTGATGATGTTAGTATGCAATGGTCACCTGACCCTCTTCTCCCCAGGCCTGGCAGAAGGAGAAGTACAAGCACAGGGCAGCCAACATCCTAAGGTTGGTTGGACGTATGAATAACCTCACCCTGTGGGTAGCCACCACCATCTTGTCTCAGAGGGTAAGCGTCACCATGGGAGAAAGCCTCTGGTCTCCTTGCTAATCAACGTCTATTTATCAACAGGATGTTCGCGAAAGAGCCAAACGAATAACAGACTTTGTACAAATATCAGATGTAAGCTGTCGGGAGTGGATGAGGGGGAGGGGTGGGGGGAGGAGGTGAGTGAAATTGTTAACATTGGGATTTGCAGCATGTGTAAGTGGGAGTTAATGGTTTCAGTCTGGTAAGGATAGTCCATCATCTTGGTTGCAGGGTTAATGAGCGTAATGAATGTGTGTGGGGTTCCTCACCTCAAAATCACTCATTCCCTCCACCTCCACCTCCATCAGCATCTTCGTCAAATGAATAATTTCTGCACACTGATGTCATTGCTCAATGGGTTGGACCACCCGGCCATCCACAGACTAAAGAAGACCTTTGGCAAAGTCGATAAGGCTGTTCTGAAGAAGCTTGAGGATCTGCAGTTGCTGGCTAGGCCAGGCGACAACTTCAAACTCCTTAGGGCAGAGCACAACACTGCGAGCAATCCTTGTATACCCTATCTGTAAGTACATTATATCCTTGTATTCCATACCTGTGAGTGCAGTATACCTGTGAGTACAGTATATCCTTGTATACCATACCTGTGAGTATAGTATATCCTTGTATACCATATCTGTGAGTACAGTATATCCTTGTATACCCTACCTGTGAGTATAGTATATCCTTGTATACCATACCTGTGAGTACAGTATATCCTTGTATACCCTACCTGTGAGTATAGTATATCCTTGTATACCATACCTGTGAGTACAGTATATCCTTGTATACCCTACCTGTGAGTATAGTATATCCTTGCACAGTATATCTTTGTATTACCTGTGAATGCATGTATATCCTTGAATACCATACCTGTGATATCCTTGTATACCATACCTGTGACTACAGTATATCCTTGTATACCATACTTGTAAGTATCCTTGTATACCACACTGCAAGAAGTACAGTATATCCTTGTATACCCTACCAGTATATGTGAGTTTTCAATATTCTTGTGCTCTTTATATGTGAGTGCACTATATCCTTGAATAGGATTGGGTTTCCATGGTTGGACATTTAACATAAATTTACTGAAGTATATTCTTGTATATCAACCTGTTAGCATAGTATATCCTTGCATACTGAGCTGTGGGAGGTGCCCCAGTAGATCATTCTCCTTCCCTGCAGAGGACTGTACATGTCTGACCTGACCTTCATGGACAATGGCAATCCAACCTACCACCCAGATGGTCTCATCAACTTCTCCAAATGCACACTCATCTACCAGCACATCAGGCACCTCATCATGAAACAGGTGGATGGGAGGGCCCGGGGAGGAGGGCATGGTCCGAGGTTGCAGTATTCACTGTACTTTTGTTTTATGTGCTATCACCATCAGGATAAAAGTTACAACTTCGAAGAGGTGCCGTCTCTTCACGAAAGCTTGCTTAAGTTTCACTTTCTGGACACAGATACTCTTTATGATGTTTCCCTGCAGAGGGAGCCAAGGTGGGTGTGGTCTTTATACCTGCGTACTGAGGTGTGCAATAGAGGGGTGGGGAGGAGGTAGTAGAGCAATGGGGAGGAGGTAGCAGAGCAATGGGGAGGAGAGGAGGTAGCAGAGCAATCGGGAAGAGGTAGCAGAGCAATGGGGAGGAGGTAGCAGACATTAGGGAGGAGGTAGTAGAAGAGGTAGCAGAGCAATGGGGAGGAGGTAGCAGAGCAATGGGGAGGGGGTTGTAGAGCAATGGGGAGGAGGTAGCAGAGCAATGGGGAGGAGGTAGCAGAGCAATGGGGAAGAGGTAGCAGAGAGGAACAGTAATAAGAAAAAGATCACGATTTAAAAAGCAATGTACCTGTACATATTGCAATTGTCCACAGATATGTAATAATCGATATTGAGTTCCCGTATCTTCTCTTGACCACAGAGACTAACTGGCTTTCAACACATACTGGTACTCTTTGGACTATGTTCACTTTACACACTGTGTGTGTGTGTTTTGTGTGTTTTGTGTGTGTGTGTGTTCATTTGTGTCCTATGTAGATCATTGTTGTGATGTCATGTGACCAATCGTGGCATTTATAACTTTTATATCTTCTTCAAGCTATTCTTATGCACTGGACACAAGTTGTGTTCAATCTTCAATTTGTTTCAGCCAAAGGGGAGGGAGTGGGAGGGTAAATGTTTGGGAGGAGGGTAGATAGGAATGTGGGTAGGGGTACCGGAGATAATATAGTAGATTACTATATTATCTCTGGGGGTACTGAGGAGGGGGGAGGGGGGATGGGATAAAATGGAGGGGTTGCCACAGAAAATATTTTATTTATTACAAGATCTTCATCTTTCGTGTGGACAGTCGGAATTGGGTTTTTATTATTTTTGCCGTTTCGAACGAATTAAAAAATTCAGTTTAGAAACAAAATCATCATGTTTCGTCCATTCAACTACTAATATAAGGGTAACAGTATGTATTGGCTCTATGGTTGATATAAAACATCCACTCTACTGCCAAACCGAAAGGAAATAGGTAGCTATTATAAACGGTGATTTTTTGGGGGGCCGGCTCGTAGAACAACCACCTCGGCGTCATACATATCCCGTTACTGATCTTATACTGCGTAACGTTGGGAACGAGACAACAGTGCGAAAGGAGATAGCTCGAATGTGCGTGCATGACACACCGCTTTCTCACTAACTAAACAACACAGCCGCCGCGTGACGAGCGCGCCCGCACGTTCGCAAAATCAGAGGAGGAAGCGCATTTGCTGTATGCCCGCCTACGCTGGGTTTGCGTAAGCACCTTCGAGTGTATATATTATAATAAGAGTGCACGCATAGGCTTCCGTTCGATTGGGCAAGGGCCTCCCACCCCCACCCCACCCCAACTAATTAGTATTCATACCATTTACTGATGTCAGTTGATGATAGAAATTCACATGCAACCACATTGCATTTCATGAAACCCCAGCGATCTTGATATAAGTACTACAGATGTGGAATAACAGAGGATTCCAGGTGGAACAGTTAGTCATCCATATTGGCATATTGACATATTCAATGGTGTTCCCTGCAGTTCGCAAGTCTACCATACAGTGATGGTCCTGTGTCAACAATCAACATGTACTGTTGGAAGGTCATTCAGCACTTTTAAAAAGGTCAAAAGTAACGTGGCTACATTCTGCAAAGACTAAAGACCGGCTTAAGGGTAAGATCAGTTCACAGGGAGAAGATTAGACTAGCACTTCCAAACAGCAATTCATTGAAGGAGTAGCCACTGAATTTGGACGTAAACCAAGGCCTACACCAACTGTCCTGCAAGTGAAGCAGAAAGCAGCACCAGACCATAGATTACATACGGAAGTTTCATCCACCTAAATGCAATGCATGTATACATGTCCGCTTAAGTCTAGCTTGGAAAGAAGAGTCGGTGATCAATTCATGTCGTCGTTTGTATGGTGTGTATTCTTTGGAAACATCTTACTGCTGAAGCCTCACAAGGTCCATGAACCCACCACATGTATGAGCTTGAGATATCCCTTTGCCTTATGGGGTGAATGTCCTGATAGTGATTCAGTTATAATTGGGGGTCTTCTTGCTAGGTGTGCAGTGTTAGCTCTTGAAAATATCAAAGGTTCAGTGGCATGAGTGTGCACTAATTCACATGTGTATGTGTGCACCCATGAGTTAGTGAGTTATTTGGAGAAAAAGGTTTGAAATCCGTTTTTAGTTGCATACATTTTCAAACTGACTGAGCATTGCACTTGTGAGAGCAAACGCCAGGGCTATCCTTGCAAGATCCTAGCAGGTGGCAGATATACAAGTTGACGCAATGGTCTGTTGATATGTTAATTCATTCTGTGTATCATTATTGAATTATTAAAAACAAAAACTAACTGGCCTGATAAAGTCTTGAATATCTACAACAACTACCAAGATGTAATCCAGAAGAGCAAGTGAGATTATTATTATTATTTATTTATTTATTTATTTATTTATTTTAGATAGCAGCTTTAAGGATGACATTGTTTCCATTCCATAACCCGGGCATGTCATACATGAAAGAGAAATAGGATGAACTCCTTTTAAAATACTGGACATAGATGAGCAATTTTCCAAGCGGACAAAACATAGCCATGTTGCATTGGAAACTTCAAAAAGAATAGACACATAGACAATTCCATCTGCAATGGATTTGATAAAGAATGCAGAAACTCCATCAGGTGTGTGCGAGCAGCTAAATTTCTTGCCAATGTCCGTATGCTGATGCTGAGATATGTCGAGTTCTCTACCTATTGTAAGTGGAGTGCACCAAGGCTCAGTACTTGGTCCTTTGTCATTCCTGCTCTACCTCCCTGAATGCCTTCAAAATACTGAATGTCGGTGTGAAAAATCAGTCCAGCTTTTTTCGACAACACCAAATGTGTGATGTTCGTGGTTACCCTTATAGCACCAACGTATGTTATGCTCTGACAACACCAACATGTGTTATGCTCGTGGTTACCCTGGCAACACCAACATGTGTTATGGTCATTGAAATGGCAACTAGTCGTAGCCTTCAATTAAGTCACTGGCACTGGGAGACCATGTGGGCATAATGTTAGGTGACAGCATGATGCTCTGCCTGTCAGTTGTGCTGAGCGGTGATGATGATTCAATATCCGTGTCCCACGAGTTCTGGTGAGGGTAAAAAAGCTTTAGAACTTACATAATTATATATCACCTGTAACTTATTCACTAACTAGTAACTGTTCTAAATGTATATGCAGTAACTTCTATTTCGTGATATTTTAGAGCTTATGTTTCTTCTGATCTTAAACAAAGTGTGCATTGTTCCTATATAGTATCTAGGGCATATAGCCATTGTGCTCTTCTCTTGAAGGCATTTCTTATGCCTGACATATGTTAAGTCCCTTGAACCCTGGATGAGGTTTGAAATTCCTTGGCGGCTTATTAAGGACATTTAATGAGTTGAACGCGTTTAACATTACTTCACTAGAAGTACATGTAAGAGAGCACTGAAACATTTCATCTTTGAGTTGCACAATCGGTTTAGAAATCTAAATCTGTCATTGTTGGAGCATCGACGATTTGTGTTCGGCAAAGTGGTTTAGCGGTTGACTAATAATTTAATGAGTTCTACATGGGCTAGAGGTCATTCGCTGAAGCTGATATGTCAGGTCCTGAGTTATACTATGAATAATTTGGAATTCAACTCCCTGACAATGTCGTCACTTCCAAAAATGTAGTGAACGAAGTGCGTTACAGGCAAAACCTATTTAGTTCCATTTGTCGCAGAAAGGCGTACTTTAATATAGCCACTAAGACGTAGCTGTCGTTCCTATACGCGCACAAAAGCATCGCTAATACATAGAACGCGGGTCTAATGAAAAGCAGGCGTCTCAACACGTTTACAATCAGGAACACACCTTTCTTATTATCCGTACCTCTCAGACAAGTCACAGGGCTCAAGAGAAAGCCTCCAAACTAGACAAACACTGTGCTCTTCAAAAAGTTCCAGTTTGGTGGTCGCTAAGAACGTGTTAATTGATACTACACTGAACATCAGAGGAACTCAGTCCTCAAAGCTCCTTTCTACCAGAAGGTAGTGGGAAGGAAATGGAGCAAGTTCCCCCGTTTAGATTGTCTCCTACAGCCTCCATAGTCTATTAGAGGCATGGTGCATTCTCTTCTCACATGCCAGGGCACTGCTTGTTGCGTTTAGCCACCTGGGAAGACTTTTACACCTACAGCTATGGTATCACTGCATTGCTTTATACCTCCTAGGCGCTCGTATCTTGTTACAGGATACTGTAAGGCCTGCTTTACTCTGCTGGTCCAATTGTTTTCTCGGCAGAGATGCCAGCCATATTTAGTAAGGCCTCCGTTGCCCACCTTCTAGCGAGAGTACTTCATTCTGAAGGGGTGCAGCCACTAACAACCCTTCGATTAGCCTGCAACTTCTTGGCTTGAGGGCTGGTTCTTGAACACACACAGCTGATTGATGTGTGAGGGTTTGTAGTGCACATGCATGTCATTGGTTAGGCAGAGTGGTCATAGAAAAAGTGGTAAACATTGAGTGTTGTTGACATTGAATACACATAAATTTCCCCCAAAAGCAAGTTAATTGTATGATGACCCTCTTCAATAACCCAGCTGCTGCTCTTTTTCCACTGTGACAAGTGTGTAAGCAACTGAACACTTGTTTCTTCATAAACTCCAGCCCTCATGTCTGTATTGCAGCTCATACAGTGCACCTCAACATCCTTTACTAAACTTAGTACCAAGTCCAAAGCTGCTGAAGGAGTGGCAGAATGTCTGTTTCGGTATATTAAACAATCTGGAGTGCCCTTTATGTGTTGACACGCTGGTCTAATCAATACAGTTGCCATGCCCAATGTATCATATACAGTGGTTGGTAGCAACAACCTCAACCTTGCTGGTTTTCATAGCAGCTAGTAGATTGTCTTTTGATAGTAGTGGTCTTAGAATAGGATGCTCTGGTGAGATGACTGGATGAGTGGCTTTGTTATTGATCAGCCTAATTGAAATTATCAGTATTGGATTTTACACCTGGGATGCAGCCTCTCATTAGTTAGTCCTGGGATGCAACCTCTCATTAGTTAGTCCTGGGATGCAACCTCTCATTAGTTAGTCCTGGGATGCAGCCTCTCATTAGTTAGTCCTGGGATGCAACCTCTCATTAGTTAGTCCTGGGATGCAGCCTCTCATTAGTTAGTCCTGGGATGCAGCCTCTCAGTAGTTAGTCCTGGGATGCAGCCTCTCATTAGTTAGTCCTGGGATGCAGCCTCTCATTAGTTAGTCCTGGGATGCAGCCTCTCATTAGTTAGTCAGTCCTGGGATGCAGCCTCTCATTAGTTAGTCCTGGGATGCAGCCTCTCATTAGTTAGTCCTGGGATGCAGCCTCTCATTAGTTAGTCCTGGGATGCAGCCTCTCATTAGTTAGTCCTGGGATGCAGCCTCTCATTAGTTAGTCCTGGGATGCAGCCTCTCATTAGTTAGTCCTGGGATGCAGCCTCTCAGTAGTTAGTCCTGGGATGCAGCCTCTCATTAGTTAGTCCTGGGATGCAGCCTCTCATTATTTAGTCCTGGGATGCAACCTTAGTCCTGGGATGCAACCTCTCATTAGTTAGTCCTGGGATGCAACCTCTCATTAGTTAGTCCTGGGATGCAACCTCTCATTAGTTAGTCCTGGGATGCAGCCTCTCATTAGTTAGTCCTGGGATGCAGCCTCTCATTAGTTAGTCCTGGGATGCAACCTCTCATTAGTTAGTCCTGGGATGCAGCCTCTCATTAGTTAGTCCTGGGATGCAACCTCTCGTTAGTTAGTCCTGGGATGCAACCTCTCATTAGTTAGTCCTGGGATGCAACCTCTCATTAGTTAGTCCTGGGATGCAACCTCTCATTAGTTAGTCCTGGGATGCAGCCTCTCATTAGTTAGTCCTGGGATGCAGCCTCTCATTAGTTAGTCCTGGGATGCAACCTCTCATTAGTTAGTCCTGGGATGCAGCCTCTCATTAGTTAGTCCTGGGATGCAGCCTCTCATTAGTTAGTCCTGGGATGCAACCTCTCATTAGTTAGTCCTGGGATGCAGCCTCTCATTAGTTAGTCCTGGGATGCAGCCTCTCGTTAGTTAGTCCTGGGATGCAGCCTCTCATTAGTTAGTCCTGGGATGCAACCTCTCATTAGTTAGTCCTGGGATGCAGCCTCTCATTAGTTAGTCCTGGGATGCAGCCTCTCATTAGTTAGTCCTGGGATGCAACCTCTCATTAGTTAGTCCTGGGATGCAGCCTCTCATTAGTTAGTCCTGGGATGCAGCCTCTCATTAGTTAGTCCTGGGATGCAGCCTCTCATTAGTTAGTCCTGGGATGCAGCCTCTCATTAGTTAGTCCTGGGATGCAACCTCTCATTAGTTAGTCCTGGGATGCAACCTCTCATTAGTTAGTCCTGGGATGCAGCCTCTCATTAGTTAGTCCTGGGATGCAACCTCTCACTAGTTAGTCCTGGGATGCAGCCTCTCATTAGTTAGTCCTGGGATGCAGCCTCTCGTTAGTTAGTCCTGGGATGCAGCCTCTCATTAGTTAGTCCTGGGATGCAGCCTCTCATTAGTTAGTCCTGGGATGCAGCCTCTCATTAGTTAGTCCTGGGATGCAACCTCTCATTAGTTAGTCCTGGGATGCAGCCTCTCATTAGTTAGTCCTGGGATGCAACCTCTCATTAGTTAGTCCTGGGATGCAACCTCTCATTAGTTAGTCCTGGGATGCAGCCTCTCATTAGTTAGTCCTGGGATGCAGCCTCTCATTAGTTAGTCCTGGGATGCAGCCTCTCAGTAGTTAGTCCTGGGATGCAACCTCTCATTAGTTAGTCCTGGGATGCAGCCTCTCGTTAGTTAGTCCTGGGATGCAACCTCTCAGTAGTTAGCAGCCTCTCAGTGGTCAGTCTGGCCCTTTTAGGTTGTCACCTTTAGCACTGGCATGAAATTGCTCACACATCTGTAGAGGTGCAGTTTTAGTGACATGTTCCCCACCCTACACCTTTACCTTGCATTCCTGAATTGAATGTCTCTCACACTGGACCCCTGTGATGCACTTTATTCTTCACGGCACTTATTACTCTGTCCAACGCCAGCTTGCCACACATTCTCATGCTTTCTGGATGTACATGTATGTGTGGGTCATCATAACTAATATCACCAAAGGCTGGCTGTCCTCTTTTCTGAAATTGCTTTGCACTGTTAGATAATACTTTTTGCGTTAGCCTTTGCCAAACGTTGCCCCCACACCATGCAATGCTTGCTGCACTTGTTTCATGAGATACTCAATTCCTATGTTTTGATACAACAATGCGTGTATGTATATTAACAAGCATTTTTATTCACAATAAACACCGATGGATTTCAGAGTTACAGAAAATTCGTTAGTTCGAGTTAAAGGGCCGTTGTAAGGACGTTTCTAAACACCCCACGATTGTGTCTTCCGCGTGCTTTACATAAACACGCTGGGCACGATGTGTGTGTTTAATGTAGAGAATGCATGTGCTTCATTGTCTAGACTCATGTAGGACGCTATTTGGGACAGTTTCCGCGAAAATTGCCCCACCGACGGTTAAAATGTTATTAAAATGCATCGCGTTTGAATCGCTATAACTTCCCAACGGATAACGCTATCGACTTCCTATTTTCAACACTTCATAGTGACATGGTGTAGTATGAAGCGTTGAAAGTAGGAAGTCGATAGCCGTATCCGTTGGGAAGTTATAGCGATTCAAACGCGATGCATTTTTATAACATTATAACCACGGAGCAATTTTCGCGGGAAACTGTCCCATTTAATGTATTATATAATTATATTTGTTCTGTTCGTTAATTTTTGCTTTATTCGTTATGGAGATACAAGTGTGCAAAGAAATTGCATATTTCCCGGGCCTTACGCGCCATTAACGTATTACGAGAAGCCAGTCGTAATATGTTAATGGCGCGTAACGCCTGGGAAATATGCAATTTCTTTGCACACTTGTATCTCCATAACGGATAAACGAACAGAACAAATCAATAGCGGTAGGACCCTTCTCCATAGGTGCCTATTATGAACCGATTTGGACACTCCTACCTGAAGATATGGCCGTTTTGACTCTTCGGGGCATTGGACCTTGTAACGTCGGTACCCCGCATGTGTAAGACACCAAAATGGATTTTCACATGTAGTAATGGTGTGGTATGTTGTGTTAAAAATAGGAACCCGATAGCGTTAATATGTCGGAAGATATATCGATTTACAAAAAATAAAATCAACAAGACCCATTTTCGTATAGAACGTTCCATACATCCATTTGCAACATAATGAAGAGTACTAACAGCGTTGGAACATTCACCAGCCATAATGAGGTCTTTTTATTTTTTAGTACCGTAATGTTCTACTTATAAACCTAGTAAACATTGAAGCAT
Source organism: Ephydatia muelleri (assembly GCA_013339895.1). Classification (NCBI taxonomy): domain Eukaryota; kingdom Metazoa; phylum Porifera; class Demospongiae; order Spongillida; family Spongillidae; genus Ephydatia; species Ephydatia muelleri. The sequence continues at coordinate 415,097 of JABACO010000017.1, read as the reverse complement.
GCGCATTTCTACCACAAAAGGTGGAGTGATGCCATTTTGTTGAAATGGCAAGGTGTAGGCTGTGATTTAATAGCTATGTACTAAAACCAGCTGATAAAATAAATGGACACTTTATTTAATGACAATCGTAACGCGTCCTACCTGTTAACCTTATAAGGGTAAAACTTAGCTGTGTATTTAGAGGCGGAAACCAAATTCAACAAACAGATTCGTGTTGTGGCGTGTTTTAGAAAAGTAATATCCGTTTTCGTTTGTATGTGGGACATTGCCTCCTTCAGTCAGTCGAGGTGGTGGAATGAGAGTGGAACTGGAGTCAGTAGAACAGGGGAGTGATGTCATGTTAGCATCATCATCATTTGTAAGGTGTGGTTTTAAACCAGTGTCATACTCAGACCACCAGACTATAACATGCACACTGGAGCTTATAAAAATAACCACCTCTCTTGTATTTTTGCATATGGGTGATGATAGTGCTGATAGCCCAACCATCGATAAAGATCTTTGTACTAGCATTGTCTGATTATTAGTTTTATTGTGAGTGCGCACATGTTGATGATGGCCTCTAATGGATTCACAGGGATGCCTACATTGAAGCTGCTGACTTATCTTTCAATCCTGATTCATGATGTGCTAAGAGAAATTGACATGAATTGTTTGGCTGATGAAATAGAGACTGAATATGAAAGGTATGGTACCCCTGTGATAGATGTATGTACTGTACCTCAGAAAGAGTGGGTATTGCACGCACCACTGTTGCCTTACGAGGCTCACTGTACTAATCCTGCTTGAGGCCTACTAAAAAATTAATCTGGTAGGTGCATGAGTGAGCCATTGTATCCTAAATTGACAAAACCTATTCCCTGCTTCTTGAACTCCATTCGAAAGAATGTTTACCACATTGACTATCCAATAGGATGCTATTGCCTGAGCGTATATTATTTTGACCAAAATACTGAACTGCTTGCTGTAACTAATTCATGTAAAATGCTTGCAATAACTCTTATACGCTCAGTTACTATTTTCAGTGTACGTGTACATTCGGAACTATTGAACAAACATGATGATAAACACATTGGTCATTGCATGCGCTGACCGTGCTGATATTTCATTGAAATAGTGCATGCTGTTGGTCAATGGAAGTACTTTATTCAGTAATCCACTCCTTCATTCCCGCATACATAAAACGAAATGTAACAGTTACATGTATTTGACATGCCGCAATGAGCAGTGGCAATCCTGCATACCCCTGAAGTGACATGCCCCCCTGAAGTGGCATGCCCCCCCTGAAGTGACATGCCCCCCTGAAGTGACATGCCCCCCTGAAGTGACATGCCCCCCTGAAGTGACATGCATTGTGTACCACAGAACTTAGCAACTGGAGCTCACTTTTACACACATGCATGCTTGTGTGTTGCATCGTGATTCTCGCACATCAGATCCAGAATACCATGCAGACCAGGATCTCTTAATTATAGCTTTGTGGATGTGGTTTTCAATCAAGTGTTAAAGTCTGTGACAGCATCGAGGAAGTATATTGCAATATGGTAGTCAAATTAATATGATGAGCTGTGTCCTTTGGGATTGAAGTCATCCACAACTAGCCAGTTCTGTCTCATTTAGATCAAATGCATGACGGGCAACAACCTGCTCTTCCTGCACGTTTCTCTCGCGCAAGTGTACGTACAGCAAGGAGAACTTCCTTATACTTAAGATACAAGTCATCATTTCAACTTCCCATGTTTCTTAGTCTTAATGTAAAAGTAACATTGGTGAAACGTTTAATGATTTAGAAATACAGCATTATGAATGATTAGTTTTTTCTCAAAATGGCATCTTGCTGAGTCCTAATATTCATCTTGCTAGGCATTTTTGATGCTCTTCTTATTTACAACCTGAATCAGCAGTACTAGTTTATGTAGGCAACAATGCAAGTGTGTGCACAAGTGCATAAGGGTGTGTGAGCCAGCATGAGTGCATGTTCATGTACTATGCGTGAGCTGAATATCGTGTGAGAAATAACAGACTGAAGTCATTGCAAGCATGTGGGCATGACAAGAATTTTAGCAAGGGTTATAGCAAATAGGAAAGGTTTATTAAATGACTAGAGGATGATGTGTAGTAGTCTTATGCGTGCAGTGTTGAATACTGGAGCAGGATTACTACATATGTACAACCATTCAATTAATGTAGTACGATGCTGAAATGATCCATATTTTAAGACAACTGTATAGTGTGTGCTGACAAAATGCAGTTAGTATATGTGTATGGTCGTCAATAAGTATACATGTTGAGTAATGGAATGGAACAGCTCACGTGCTCATCTAACTCTCAACTTGCACTCTACATTTTACTAATTACTTAGACAAATGGCTAACAATATGAAAATATCTCATTAAAATTGATCCAGACCAAATGTTTTTTTTTGGGGGGGCGGGGGGGGGGGGGGTGTTACATCAATTTGTACTTCGAAGGTGTGGCTTATCATATGTGCCTTTTTTAATTGATCCCAATGTACCAAAGGTAAACGAAATATGTAAATTTGTGGAATTGAATTGTTTGAATTCATGTGGAGTGAGTGGCCCTGTATCAATGCATGCCAGTATTTATTATTATTTTAATAACTTGGTCATTCATTAATCATTCAGGAGGCTCTATAAGGAGGCCATGACCAAGGGATATGTGGAAATTTCAGTGACCAAGTGTCTTATCATTGGAGCAGCCGGTGTTGGCAAGACTCACCTCAAACACCTCCTTCTGAAAAAGGACCCTCCAGAGCAACGTACCAGTATGGGACTGGCTGACAACCCTGTTCGAGCCATCTCCTTCTCACTGGCTGGTGTGGGTGGACAAGAGGAGGATGACTGGTTTGTGGTTGAAAATGACCAGGCACTGTTAAAGGTTATAGGAGGCTTTGTCACAAGCGGAAGTATGTTAAAGGCAATCTCTATGGATGAGGTGGTTAGAATGCTTCCAAAGATGCCCACCAATGCACCTAGTGATGGAGCTGGTGCTAACCCCACACCTGCTCATTTCCACGATACCATGGATACTACCAAACAGAGCAGGGCAGCAGCAATAGAGGAGATGATTCATCACATCAACCACCCCTCAGGTAGGAAAGGGTTGAGAACTGACTTAGTTCACCTGTACACCTCTCCTGCAGGCAAGATTGGTCTGAAGTGGATCCACTTCATTGATAGTGGTGGTCAATTACAATACCATGATATTCTACCATTGTTCATTCAGAACCCTGGTGTGACTGTTTTTGTATTAAATCTGTCGGAAAAACTGTCACATAAGCCAATGATTGAGTTCTATGGAGCAGATGGCAAGCCTGATGGTAAAGCATATCGGTCATCTCTCTCACACAAACAGATCCTTCAGCACTGTCTTGAAGCAATATGCTCACAGAATGCTCATCCACTGATCATCACCGTGGGGACACATCGAGATGCTGCAGATAAGTGCTCAGAATCCATCAAAGAGAAGAACCAACACCTCAAAACATTACTCAATCCAGACAGTTTTGCTGTGCTATATAACGGACAAGCACTAAAAGAAACAATATTTGCAGTGAATGGCAAAGCTCCACAGGATGAGGACATACGTGTTGCTAAGGTACTTAGGGAGCAAATCGTATCCATGTCCCCAGAGTCAATAAAGATGCCTAAAGCATGGTTTGGACTGGAGGTTCTCCTTAAAAAGTCATCTCCTGATGGTATCTTGAGCCTTGTAGAATGCCAGGTGTGTGCGAAAAGCTTACACATTGAGGGGGATGCATTCTCTGCTGCTTTGCACCATCTTGTCCACCACAATGTTTTCTTATATTACCCAGAGGTTCTTCCCCAGACAGTGTTCTGTGATCCCCAGGTTGTCCTCACCAAGGTCACTGAACTAGTGGAGTACCACCACAAGCTGCAGCATGATCCGGATGAAGGTGTGGCAGCTAGGAGTGATCTGGTCAGGTTCAGGGATCATGGGCTGTTGTCAGTGAAGCTCCTAACAACGTTTCCCAAACACTTTAAAGAGGGTCTTTTCACTCCGCATGATCTATTGCAGTTGCTGTTGAGAATTGGAGCGATTGCTGAGATCAGAGATTCAGAGTACTTGATGCCTGCTCTTTTGTCTTATCTGGACTCTGACCAAGTTGTTAAGTATGTTCAACAAAGTACCTCACTGATAGTCAAGCCCACCCAGGGCTGTATTCCTAGTGGTCTGTTTTGCAGTCTTGTGGCCCATCTTTTATCCCCAACCAATCCTTCTCCTTGGAAGGTGTGTATGGACGGGGATAAGCCATTTTACCTTTATCGTAACTGCATCACATTTGGGCTTAAGCAGAAGACAGAAATAGTGACCCTCGTTGACATGTTCTCCTATATGGTAGTACTCATTGACCAGATATCAAGTAGAGTGTGTAGAGAGGTTAGAATGAGTGTTCACAGTGGTATCAAGAGTGCATGTAGAATACTCAAGTATGAAGATGTCGAGTTTGAAGATGCCTTCATTTGTGCAGGAGCTAGTTGTACCTCAGACCCTCCTCATGTAGCTACAGTTGTGTCAGAGAAGTGGAAATGTAGTATTCGAGGACATCAGAGTGGAGACCTGAGTGAGGGTCAGTTGATGTGGTTTGGTGAAAGTGGTATCAGGAGACAAGATCCCAGTGCATCAGGTGGGTGGATGTGTGTGGTAGATCATGTGATCAATATCTGTTCCATCTCTGTACAGTTCCTGTGACATTGGATAGTGAGCCATCATTGCCTCTCCTCATGGACAAAGTAGCAGCTGTGATTCCTCACAAGTATGAGATGGTGGGACTTCAACTTGGTCTCTCACTAGCCCAGCTTCAGGTGATACGACCACAGCACCAAAGCCTGGAGGATTACCACAGAGCATTTCGTGAGATATTTAATGAGTGGAGGAGACGCGGGTCACCTCCTTACACCTGGAGGACATTGATTGGTGTGTTGAGGAGTGCCAGTGTAGGTGAAGTCCTGCTGTCTGATCAGTTGACCTCCTGGATCATTTAATGCATATGGTTTGCTATTTGACATTATACTGTATGTACAACTATTGTTGAATTTTGAGTAATTCCATTACAGAGTTATTAAAGGTCAAACGTTTCATTTAGGGACTTGATCACTAATTATCACTAATTACAATCTATATCTTCAAAGCTTTGCAATCTGCTCAAATGCCATGCTGCTTAGAGCCTCATGGCCTCATCATTCTGATGGCAAACACCCAGATGGGATGGGGCTGTGGAAGAGTGGTAAACTGCTGGTGTGGGATTTTCTTCCCCTGGCATTTAAGTTTTGGGCCCACAAGCTCAGTTGCTCCTGGGGATTCTCGACTGCCACTTGTTCCTGGCCACTAGAGACATCAGCTCCCACTTCTATCTGCTACAACAAAATCTCTGTAGTTGCTATCCAAAGGGGGAAACATCAGGGGTCATTTCACATGATAGACCCTGTTTTGGGGTAGGGTTATGTAGTTTTGAATGAATCCCAAAATGGAAATTGTGTTCCACCTTTGGACAACTGTTGCCATAGATACTGGGAGGGGCATTGCAATCTCCTGGGATGGCATGTACAAGGTGGCTGCCTAGAAGCTGATGGACTGGGGGACCACATATACCAGAGGTCTCAATAGCCATAGGGATAAAAATATGGCTCACATCTTCCCAGAGCTTCTCTGACATCGTCCTGTCCTCAGCAGAAGCTGCTTACCAAACCTGGTCCATTGGTGGCTTTGGCTTGGTAGGAAGGTGCAAAGATTTTTTTTTTTTTAATAGCAGTGGTTATGTGCCTATGTGGCATTTGGGTTAAGTGTCTGTTGGAATCTGTTGGAGAACTGTCACTTCAGCCCTATGTCCATACTTCTACTGAACCAAAACACCTGCTTCACACAATTTTAGGCAAAATGAAAGGGACATGAAACACAGCCGATCCATATACGTAGGGCCTGTGTTGGTCCACCCTTAGGTTCACGTGCCCCACCCCCTAAGTACTGTAAAAATAGGACATGAAGATTTTGTGTCAAAAAAGAGGTAATGAAAGAAGTGATGTGCTCCAATTAGAATGTGGAAATAGTCACCAATCTGATCAGTCAATGACCACATCACTATCATCTGAGCAGCTGCTACCATTGCTGGCACATCTTGTTGTCTGCATGGAAACAAAGAGTAGATGTGAATCACTTGACTCCATTGATGTACACTATGCATGATGACTCCATTGATGTACACTATGCATAATGACTCCATTGATGTACACTATGCATAATGACTCCATTGATGTACACTATGCATAATGACTCCATTGATGTACACTATGCATGATGACTCCATTGATGTACACTATGCATAATGACTCCATTGATGTACACTATGCATGATGACTCCATTGATGTACACTATGCATGATGACTCCATTGATGTACACTATGCATGATGACTCCATTGATGTACACTATGCATATGACTCCATTGATGTACACTATGCATGATGACTCCATTGATGTACACTATGCATGATGACTCCATTGATGTACACTATGCATATGACTCCATTGATGTACACTATGCATGATGACTCCATTGATGTACACTATGCATAATGACTCCATTGATGTACACTATGCATGAATGACTCCATTGATGTACACTATGCATGATGACTCCATTGATGTACACTATGCATATGACTCCATTGATGTACACTATGCATGATGACTCCATTGATGTACACTATGCATAATGACTCCATTGATGTACACTATGCATGATGACTCCATTGATGTACACTATGCATGATGACTCCATTGATGTACACTATGCATATGACTCCATTGATGTACACTATGCATGACTCCATTGATGTACACTATGCATGATGACTCCATTGATGTACACTATGCATGATGACTCCATTGATGTACACTATGCATATGACTCCATTGATGTACACTATGCATAATGACTCCATTGATGTACACTATGCATAATGACTCCATTGAATGTACACTATGCATAATGACTCCATTGATGTACACTATGCATATGACTCCATTGATGTACACTATGCATGAATGACTCCATTGATGTACACTATGCATAATGACTCCACTGATGTACACTATGCATAATGACTCCATTGATGTACACTATGCATAATGACTCCATTGATGTACACTATGCATAAATGACTCCATTGATGTACACTATGCATATGACTCCATTGATGTACACTATGCATAATGACTCCATTGATGTACACTATGCATAATGACTCCATTGATGTACACTATGCATAATGACTCCATTGATGTACACTATGCATAATGACTCCATTGATGTACACTATGCATAATGACTCCATTGATGTACACTATGCATAATGACTCCATTGATGTACACTATGCATATGACATATGACTCCATTGATGTACCACTATGCTAATGACTCCATTGATGTACACTATGCATAATGACTCCATTGATGTACACTATGCATATGACTCCATTGATGTACACTATGCATAATGACTCCATTGATGTACACTATGCTATGACCTCCATTGATGTACACTATGCATAATGACTCCTTGATGTACACTATGCATGATGACTCCATTGAATGTACACTATGCATGAATGACTCCATTGATGTACACTATGCATGATGACTCCATTGATGTACACTATGCATAATGACTCCACTGATGTACACTATGCATAATGACTCCATTGAATGTTACACTAGGCATGATGACTCAATGAATGTACACTATGCATAATGACTCCATTGATGTACACTATGCCATAATGACTCCATTGATGGACACTATGCAAGATGACTCCATGAGTACACTATGCATAATGACACTCCATTGATGTTACACTATGCAGATGACTCCCATTGATGTACACTATGCATGCATGACTCCATTGATGTACACTATGCATAATGACTCCATTGATGTACACTATGCATTATGACTCCATTGATGTACACCTATGCATAATGACTCCATTGATGTACACTAGTGCATATGACTCCATTGATGTACACTATGCATAATGACTCCATTGATGTACACTATGCATGATGACTCCATTGATGTACACTATGCATAATGACTCCATTGATGTACACTATGCATAATGACTCCATTGAGGTACACTATGCATGATGACTCCATTGATGTACACTATGCATAATGACTCCATTGATTACACTATGCATAATGACTCCATTGATGTACACTATGCATAATGACTCCATTGATGTACACTATGCATGATGACTCCATTGATGTACACTATGCATAATGACTCCATTAGGTACACTATGCATAAGGATCCACTATGCATGACTCCATTGATGTACACTATGCATGATGACTCCATTGATGTACACTATGCATAATGACTCCATTGATGTACACTATGCATGATGACTCCATTGATGTACACTATGCATATGACTCCATTGATGTACACTATGCATGATGACTCCATTGATGTACACTATGCATAATGACTCCATTGATGTACACTATGCATGATGACTCCATTGATGTACACTATGCATGATGACTCCATTGATGTACACTATGCATGATGACTCCATTGATGTACACTATGCATATGACTCCATTGATGTACACTATGCATGATGACTCCATTGATGTACACTATGCATAATGACTCCATTGATGTACACTATGCATGATGACTCCATTGATGTACACTATGCATATGACTCCATTGATGTACACTATGCATGAATGACTCCATTGATGTACACTATGCATGATGACTCCATTGATGTACACTATGCATATGACTCCATTGATGTACACTATGCATAATGACTCCATTGATGTACACTATGCATGATGACTCCATTGATGTACACTATGCATGATGACTCCATTGATGTACACTATGCATGATGACTCATTGATGTACACTATGCATGATGACTCCATTGATGTACACTATGCATAATGACTCCATTGATGTACACTATGCATGATGACTCCATTGATGTACACTATGCATAATGACTCCATTGATGTACATTATGCATGATGACTCCATTGATGTACACTATGCATAATGACTCCATTGATGTACACTATGCAAGATGACTCCATTGATGTACACTATGCATAATGACTCCATTGATGTACACTATGCATGATGACTCCATTGATGTACACTATGCATGATGACTCCATTGATGTACACTATGCATAATGACTCCATTGATGTACACTATGCATGACTCCATTGATGTACACTATGCATGACTCCATTGATGTACACTATGCATGACTCCATTGATGTACACTATGCATAATGTACACAAGGATTGAATGATTAGACAAATGGGACATCACTAAAGTTCAACAATGCCTTTTTAGGTTCCTACACAAAGGAACCTAGGGAAAGGATTGGTACTCATGATAAAGAGGGGTGTATGTGGTCTTATGGAGGTACGGAGCCATGAGAAACAGAAGAAAGTACATACAGGGGACAGAGGGGTACATACAGGGGACAGAGGGGTACATACAGGGAACAGAGGGGTACATACAGGGGATAGAGGGGTACATACAGGGGACAGAGGGGTACATACAGGGGACAGAGGGGTACATACAGGGGATAGAGGGGTACATACAGGGGACAGAGGGGTACATACAGGGGACAGAGGGTACACATTCACAGGGGAGTAAGGGAGTAAGGGGTACATACAGAGAGGTACTAGTTACCTCCGATAAGTGACTTGGAGTGGATTTGCTGGGTCTACCGCCATAAGGTGCATGTCTGAGTCTCTTCTGCGCGTGACCTTGAGGATTGGGTGAATTGTGCTCCACTGGTGGAGACTGGGGAGGAGGTAGGGAATGAAGGGAACCAATGAGATTTATGTCACCATACACACACACACCACGCACACACACCACGCACACACACAATGCACACACACACACACACACACACACACACACACACACACACACACACACACACACACACACACACACACACACACACCTGGGATGGTCTTTGCTTCGATTTGATCTCTTTGATATCAATCCTACTGCTGCCTTGAGTCAGGTGGGCGGGGCTCTTGTTGTTCTTTGATGTGCTAGCCGATGTAATGCCTAATTAGGAAGTCAGAATAAAAGGGGTTAAAACAGCACAACCAGTGATGGGTGTGGTCTGACCAATGGAGCTGTACTTCCTGATGGTGTTGGCCAGACTGTGTGGTATCATGTCCAGTGAGGAGCAGGATGGGAAGGGGAGGAGGTCTTCGGAAGGAAGATGTTTGAGGATGGCGTGGAGTCTGTTCAATACCTGCACCCTCTTCTGGGGAGGTAGCTGGTCCCTGAAGGGGGAGACGGAGGAGTCAATGAGAGGTGGGGGGGGGGGGGGGGTGGGGAAGGTAGTCAGTGAGAGGTGGTAGATAGGCACATGGGAAAGGGATGTGAGGAGGTTGTGTGTGTGTATGTGTGTGCGATTGTGTGTGTGGACACATCTAAGTCCTGTCCAAAGCTAGTCTCATCCCCAGACCTGCTTATGTGAACATTATTGCATTATGTATAATGCTACATACAGACACATCCCGCTACAATTGCTTACATAAGTGGGTCTGGGTAGGACATCCTTGTGCAATGTACATGGCGTACGCTTACAATACTCCTACACTGATGTGTGTCCACAGTATCGTTACACTGATGTGTGTTCACAGTATCGTTACACTGATGTGTGTCCACAGTATCGTTACACTGATGCGTGTCCACAGTATCGTTACACTGATGCGTGTCCACAGTATCGCTACACTGATGTATGTCCACAGTATCGTTACACTGATGCATGTCCACAGTATCGTTACACTGATGCGTGTCCACAGTATCGTTACACTGATGCGTGTCCACAGTATCGTTACACTGATGTGTGCCCACAGTATCGTTACACTGATGTGTGTCCACAGTATCGTTACACTGATGTGTGCCCACAGTATCGTTACACTGATGTGTGTCCACAGTATCGTTCCATGGAACATCTCTCTAATTTGGCCCTTGAAATGAGGGCACCTTAATTATACCACTTCAAGCATGGGTTATGTTCAAAGATGATGTCATCTGAATAGTTAATATTGTGTACGTGAAAATCGAATACTTTTTTGTCAAGCTCAACTTTCAGAAAAATTAGTCGGAAAATGCCAATTGTAGTTCAACTATCGGCAAGACCTTTGGCATTATTGTCTGCTCTAGATTTATCGTAGACACTAACCTCAACGGTTTCAAAGTGACAGAGTTTTATGCTTCTCAGCCATGAGGCATTGCAGAGGACACTTTTTTCCTAGGCATTTAAGAGAAGCTTTTTAACTGTCATTTGGTAAGAATAAGAAGCCAGATTGGATTACCATGTAGGTAGTTAGCTTAATTTTGTACAAAACTCACGTGCTGTGGTCTAACCTTGTGTCCCGACCTTTGCAAATACTGTATTTGGACTGGGTACGGGGCACTCTCGAACATGTCTACATCCCTTGCATGTTATTCAAAGCATAAGAAGCCACTATGCGACCTGTGTGAGGCTGTGTGAAGTGTTGCATGTCAACCTCGTACACATGGTCGACCAAGGAAAGTAAGTGAATCGGAGCCTACTCAACCGAGTTCACAGCGTGTTAACCCTTGAATGTACAGCTGGAGTCCATAGTGTTGCTGCAGAAACCCCTGCAAAGGAAGATGGCAGCTGAGTTTCATTGCTGCAAGCACACATTCTCAAAGTACTCCAGTTGATGGGCTGTAAAGAACATGAAAGTAGCGTGTGAAGGCTCCACCCAAACATCAATGCGAGATGTCAGATGCTACACGCGAGAGACTGAAATTGACACTGCCACTAAGCAATGGCTAGAGAACATCTGAGGTATGACGGCCTGGGCACTTCCTAATCTGCAGCTAAAATGTGATAACGACTTGAAGATAATAGTATGCAGGATTAAGTCCATGACAAGGCAGTTGATTGCTGGCCATGTACATTGACCATGCTGGTATTAAATGCAGTACAGAATCCATAAACGCAGTGAAAACAACATTACTCGTATGCATGACCAATATTTTAGGTCCAGATGTATTGGCGCTAACACGATAGGCTATTGCCAGAATTTGTTCAAGCCCTACCTATCTGGTCTAGGTGAGCAAATGTATGCTGTTTTTGAATACAGAAAACTTGTGAGGAAAAAGTGTCTCGTATCCAGTAACGCTGGTCTCACCCTTTCTACTCTAAACGAATGTATGTTCTGAGTAAAAGTAGTTACAAGGGTGGGAATAGCTTCAAACATCATATAAAGAGTTGGACTCTGGTTAAATTAGTATGTGTGGTGATTGAGAACCTTTCCAACAAACTTTCCAAACAGAGAATTCGACAAAAAATGCCAAAAAAAGTATTGATTTATACAGACCCGGTGTTAAACAGTTATTACTTGTAACCCTTCAAACCAGGTAAATGTTTCTGTAAGTAAATTTAGATCAATCAATTGAAATCGTGACCAAAATATTCAAGATGAATGATTATGGCTAATTTTAATAAACATTAGTTATTGGTAATTAAATAAACAAGTTAACGATTTTAAGTAACATTAATTCCACTAATGGTGAGTTAATACAATACAGCTCAGAAGTTGGGTTTTTTAGTTTGATTAGTTGGTTTAAATAACAGTTCTTATATATATGAGGGATCAGACCTAGTGCATGTTTGTCAATATTCTAGAAGTCTGAAATGTCCTCTACACATTGCTTCTTACACACTGAGAATTGGAGTATCTGTCATGGAGTTGTAAGGCACTATAAATTTCAACGCAAACGTTAATTTCTATTGTGCGTACTGGAAATTGTATGATGTATGCGCTAGGTCCCTTTTCACGGAAACGATCCATATTATTATAATCTAATTTTATTAACATATTCACATCACCATTCTATTAACATTCAGTGGAATTTATTAAATCATGCAATTGATAAACTATATTCATGAAAGGTACCACAATTGAAGGAAACAAGAGCGTATTACTATACAATCCATATGGGAACTACAGAGTACGGTTCCAGAACTGCCTGCATGCATTTAGAGGTGTTCCACTGTAACACTATTGCTGGTTGACAAAAGAGGGATTAGCTGGACGATGAATCAATCACAACTGTCCCTGATAAACAAATTGTAGCATTAGTGGTGATGTAATCCATATCCACTTAATAGAAATGGATTGCATAATAGTTCAGATGAATAATTACGCTGTACATTGTATGGTGTTGCTTTAACCCCTTGGGCCCCCATTTTAGAGGTCCCTGGGGTGCTCCCCCAACTTCCACTGCACTGCTACAATTAGTATGGTATAAATTATTTAATGAACTTATTTTGATAGAGTAATAAAAGCTTTGCGTCCATCTACGAACACTTAGTATCAGCTAGCACTAGCAGCACATTTTAACCCCTCAAATATGGACACCTTGATAATCAGTTCACTCGTGGCAAGGGCCCAATGTAGTCTCGTACTCACACTTCGGGTCTGGGCACGAGACTTTTTAGCAAAGCCTAATTCCCTTACTACCCCTGTCCCCTAACCTGCAACTGTTCTGTACATGCAGCATAATGTGCTCTAATTAGAACGGATGTTAGTTTTTGTTTGATGTTGTATGGTGCTATATGTTCCACACTCCACTGCACACCCCATGTGGTCTCCCTCACCAGCATATGTTCTCCAGGCTCAGAGAGCCTTGGTCGATGGGCATATGGGAGGCAGTCGAAGAGGGGGGAGCAGTAGGTGTGGTCATGGGCCACCTGCTGGGCCGTCGCCCACGTGAAGATGTTGGGACCACGGGGAATACCCCTGGGAACATTCTTGTCTTGACGACTGCTGCTGTTGTACACACGAAATACAGAAGTGGGACTCTCCTAACGGAGGAAGGTAGTTTATTAACTAACATACAGAAAGACTATTAATTAATCGGTTGCTATGCATACACATAAAGATGATGATGGTTAATAGATATAAATTAAATAATCCAGTTACCATGCAATCACATGATGATCACATGACAGCAAATCACACACCATGCAAGGATATGTCAGAAATGCTCATATTAGTGTGGGAGGGAACGAGGAAGAAAACAAAGAACTCATCACGTGACCAATCTACCCCACAGGAAGTACCATGACATTACAGCACAGGATATAGGACACATCTCTAATAAAAGCACATGTGTTCATAACGAAACACTCAAGAGGGACACATGGATGACCTCATGCCATACTGCCTCAATCTCCTCCTTCACTGCTGCTCATATGAAGATATTCGTCACACCTGACCCTTGACCCCTCATGTGGTACCACTTACCATAGGGAACTCCTCGTCCCCACTGGTTTGGTCATCAGAACACTCTGAGCTTCCACACGATCCAGCTTGATTTTCACACCTGTAGCTCAAAAAGCGAGACCTATACTGTTTGACCCTGTGTGTGTGCATGTGTGTGTGTGCATGTGTGTGTGTGCATGTGTGAATGTAGTGTGTTGTGTGTGTATGTGCATGTGTGTGGGATGCAGGCAGGTGACAAGAAAAGAAGGAAAGAGCACTGAAGTGCAATGGCCTTATTGTGTGCCCGTCAGCAAGGTAAACTTTCAATTCTGAAGGTAATCCAACACACACACACAGATACACACACACACACACATACATACACACACATACATACACACACACACACACACACACATACGCACACACCCGCCCCCGACAGGCTGCAAACAAACAAGAGGCGGTTTTCAGCAGTTTCCCCATTTCTAAGCCGCAGAGGGCTATTGACTGAAGGGGGATACGTAACCTCACAATAAACACCGTGACCAGTCAAGTGTATTCACAGATATGTTTCACTACACAAACGTCACCGAAAGAACAGCAAGGGGGTGACCTTGGCTACAAATGAAGGCAGGAATCCTAATGGTCAGAAAATAAACCGCCACGAAACCCCCCCCCCCCCCCCCCCCCCCCCCCCCCCCCCCCAAAAAAAAAAAAAAAAACTGATTACAATTCGTATCACACGCACGAGTGCTCAGTAAAGACAATCGCATACGCAAAAGCGACAAAACAGACACACTCGCACGAAATACACACAACTCGATCCAATTGGGCTCTTCGTGTAATAGACTATAGTCGTGGCGTTGCAGTACAAAGGTGGCTTGAACCAAGGAGACCCAAATTAATAGACTCCCGCTCAACGCGTAAACACATTACAACAGCCTTTAGCAGCTGCACGTTCCTCGTATGCCCTCAGACCACCTCACAAGCCATCCCGACCACGTCACTTGGGGAGCCTCTACCAGCAAAAACAATATCCGTGACCCGTGTGGCGGGGCGGCTCCGGTGGCTTGGCCCAAAGATCTTTGGCGCCCATTCAACGAATTTGGCTTCCCTTGTACTCGATACCATGCACACAAGTCACTCCGCACACATCCCCCAAGCTTACGCTGGTGTGTACAACGTGGAGAGCACACACACACGCGCGCTTACTTTTGTATCTCGGCTTCTATTGCCGCGATGTCTTCCTCGATATTGCCTCTTCTTGATGCAACGTGTGCCTTATAGAAAGCATCCAGGTACGTATCGCTAAAGATATCTTCAGTCGTGGTATATTCTGAACGAGTAGTCATGATAGGTGCTTGTTGATACAACGTACGCTCTTTCACAACACACCCCTAAGTCAAGATAGTTAATACGCACGACAAACCACCACGAGGTCAAGTGGTCGCGGCAATATAGCGGTAATATACGGAATATTTGAAACTGCAAATAATTTACAGACATTCACGAAGAAAAACCGAGCATAAGAAAAGGAATGACAAAAAAAGACGGGCGGGTTTTTTTCTCTCTTTTTTTTTTCCAACACATCTGCTGCAACGATGAGAAAGATGCCAAACAGTTCAGAAAGACAAGAGACAAGATGACTTTCAGTCTGTGGCCTCAAATGCCTGCAAATTGTAAACACAGCAATGGGAGAAGAAACAACATTAATTTTCAATTTCAGTGCCTCTGCCTACAGACAACACAATTGAGAATATTTGATAAACAAGTTAGAATGCTGCCTAATATGTCATCATGCACACACACACACACACACACACACACACACACACACACACACACACACACACACACACACACACACACACACACACACACACACACACACACACACACACTCACATCCATCAAGTTCTTGGGACCAATGGACAGTCCTTTCAGGTGAATTGCCTCGTCCATGCTAGGCTTGGTTGAGGGAGTACACGAAAGACTACTGTCCTGGGAGGCGTGGCTACTCTCCAGTAACGATGTGTGGGGGTGTGGTCTGGGGGGAAAAGATCGAACCATGAATGTTGCACCTGCCGAGGGGGGGTTGCCATGACAACCTGTGGGGACTACTCGCAACGCTGCTGCCTTCAAGGGGAGGTATCAGAGGGATCCGCAAGGTCAAAGGTCAGAGGAATGGGTGGGCCCTGATAAATAGGGGTGGGGGTATTTGACTGGACTCCGCCTTCATTTCACGCAAGGTAGAGGGAGTGTGAACGGAACTGTTTCATTTGCTTCTATGTGACTTACTGTATGAAGGAGAGGTTATTTGGTGTTTCCATGCTGTCCTCAGAGTAGTGAGAGAGTAGTTTCCCTTATCTCTTCATCTTCATCTGAAGGGAGGGAGGAGAGGAGTGAGAGGGGGAGGGAGGAAGGGAGAGGGG
>JABACO010000017.1:351774-397305 GCA_013339895.1 Ephydatia muelleri | reverse complement strand
TTTCTGCTCCGATTTGAAACTGACAAACTGCGGTTTATAATCCTTAGTGTGGTGCCTTGGGGTGTGGAACACCCGCGATGCCGGCGGGCAAGACTTTGCCGGTGATCTCGGCGGGTGGGCTCTGGATGGAGTCCGTTTTCTATGGCTGAATGGCGTTTCAGCCAAGAACACGTTGGGAATAGGTCTTGGACTGCGGCTGTGAACAGAATTCATTTCTCAATACGTCGAATCAGTAGTTTTTACACCGGCAGGTGGGTCCTCATCCGAATATTGCAGTCTTGCGTTGGTTATTAATATTATTTGGCGCAGCATAAAAACAATTTCAAATCAGCAAATCCACGGGTTAAACAAATACAAATTCTTTGTTTAGTTATACATTAGCTGCTTATAAGTTCCATTCGCTCAATTGTCATTCGGCTTTTCTGCTCGTATGCACAAACTGTGTTCTTCGGTGAGTTCATGCTATAGGACTACGGTTCGTAATTTTCGCGCCTTTTTTTTTCTCTTTGTTATATTATATTGTCAGGTGACTTTTGGTATACGTAACATGTTCCCGCCCACCCAAGGCTCCAGCCGGCTATGGACGTGGCCGTTAAGCTACACACGAAACAGCGCTACTGCACTGGCCGGAATTCGGAGGTGGACGGGGACATATTCAAGTTCAAAGGCGAGGGTGATGCGGTAGGCGTGGTCAAAATCCTGGAACCCACCTCGCCGATGCTCAACTACTACGAGTACGAGATCATCGACAGGGGAGAAAAATGCGCCATCGGGATTGGTGTGGGCGAGCAAACATACCCGCTAGACAGGATGCCCGGATGGAACGCTCACGGAATAGGTTACCATGCCGACGACGGTCGACTCTTCAATCAGGACGGGTTCGGCAAGCCGTTTGGCCCCACCTCCGACGTGGGGGACCGAATGGGCTGTGGTGTGGACTTCGAGACTGACGTAGGTTACGGCTACGTAAACGTGTTCTTCACCCGCAATGGGCAGCAAGTCGGAGAACCAATCAAGATGAAGCGACCACTTCGCGGCCTCTATCCGATAGTCGGATTGCACAGTGCCGGGGAAAAAGTTCGCTACCTCGGTCACTCTCGGAGACTCCCGTATACGGTGATACCACCCATGGACCTGGACACGTCACCGTGGTCCGTGTGGTTGCGTTCAAACGGCGTGAAATTCCTGGAGGATGGGCTCACATTGGAATACTGTGGGGAGGGGCTTGAGGGTCAGGATGTTGGTATTGCCCAAGCCAACTGCCGTCTGGACTGGACAAACCACTACTTTGAGATGGAGATCCTGAGTGCTGGAAAGGAAGGATGGTTGGCCATTGGTCTGGCCAAGTCCACGTACCCATTACATCGTCATCCCGGGTGGGAAAAGGGGTCCGTTGGTTACCATGCCGATAATGGGCAGCTGTACAAAGAGGTAGGAAAGGGCATGCCCTTTGGCCCCACCTGCACAGAGGGGGACAGGATGGGGTGTGGTATCCAGTTCCCTGCCACAGATGATACGGTATTGTCCAACTTCAGCGAGTCAGATTCGGACATTGAACGGACAGCAGAGTTTGAGTATGAGGAAGATGATCAGGAGGGGGTGTGGTCAGGATTGGATTCGGATGACTCAGGGGATGATCGGGACTTCTTGAAGCAGCTGCATGTCAAGTACAGAGCGCTTATGAAGCAGAAGTCTCAGGTGAAGGGAGAGAAGAGAACGAAGACGAAGGAGACAGGGTGTGTGTGCACCGTGTACTTCACAAAGAACGGGGAGCGTGTGGGCAGTGTGGAGTGCAGTGTCCCCAGGGGAGGGTTCTATCCTGTGGTGGCCATGCTTAGTGGAGGGGAGAAGATTAGGGTGAATTTTGAACCCTTGACGGGGTAAAAAAAAATTCAGAGCCACTTGACTGTTAGCATTTTTAGGTTCTTCATGGGTGTGTGTGTGTGTGTGTGTGTGTGTGGGTGTGTGTCAGGTTAGACTTACTATGATGTCGTTCACAGTCTGTAACTGGTGCTTGAACTTCTGAAATACGCTGTCCACCTTAAAATAAAAATTGAATTTTCAGAACATCAAATGATCACCCTCACCTGATCCAGCAGCAAACCCCAGCGGACGATATCCATAGATCTCACCTAGATGCTGCCCCAGAACTTTGTCTGGTTCGTTTGCCATAAACCCTACGGTTACCTCACTGAGGTGTACGTACCTTCTAGTGTTCTGGAAAAGTGGTACACTAATGTCACTTGCCCATTGTGCGCATGCATAGAATGAAGAAGATGGAGGTAAGAGAAATTCAGCAGAAGAAAAACAAGGAACTAACAATCAGCTGGTGTTGTTGAAGGAGAGAAGCTGGCTAAGGCTGCATGCAAAGTTGCTTTGAGCAGGACACCAGAGGAGGGGGGGGGGGGGGGGGGAATTAGATGGTGTGCCCAGGGGTGGGGCACAAAATAGATTCACATTTTCAAGTGGATCAAGTCCACATGGGTCATTCCATACCAAATGAGCAGGAGTTGTGACTCACGTCTTCCGATTTTGCTCCAATTTCTCATATATGTTGATCTTGATATAAAAGTGACTTGTACCATTTATTGAGTTAATAACTTTAATGGTTTACGAAATACACGCCACTGAATAATTAATTTTTTCATAAAAATTGCATCTTTGCAGTCTCATATCTTAGCTGCAATACAATTGACAGAAGAGTTTTTGGCATCAAATTCAAGGCCATGATCAGTAGAACTGATCTATGATGATTATTTTGGGGTGTGGGTAAAGGGTTAAAATTTTAACAGCTTCAAAGTACCATTTGCAGTATTTAGGTGCTGTCCATATTGAAACACAAATTTTTTTTTTCACATAAGTGAAGGGACTATCAACCTTGGTATTTTTCAGGAATAAAAAGTCTGTGTATTGATTACCCCTGAGAACCACGCAAGGTTTTATCTGAGGGCGCCATTTTGTCTCATCAAAATTCTGTTTTGTTGACATACGCTGCAAGTGGTGTTATGTAAACTGTCTCACCACCGCTGCCCACTGTTAGCATGACTCAGCAGATTGTGTTTCCTTATTTGGGCGAGAGCGCGCGTTTTCTCTAAATTATAAGTTTTTTGTGCCATGTCAGGGCCGTAGGAACGAAAAAATAACCTGTACGGCTATATATGTATAATGGATGAGGGGTACAGGAGGGGGCTACGCCCCCTCCCGCTTCAGCTAGGGGGTATGGGGGAGCGCTGTAAGCTCCCCCATCGGGGTCTGGGGCTCCGCCCCAGAAGTTTTTGCTACTGTATTGATTTAAAGTCTTGAAACTGCTGCTAAAAAGGTTAACAAGGTGGCTATTTCAGTATTAGATATGATAAATGTGATATACTGAACTGTTATACATTGCCGGTATAAGCAATAAAAGTTACTCATACTAAAAGTTAAATTCAACTTAAATATAGTCTCATAATGGTATGATGTTCTCAAAACTTGCCGAACACATCCAACCTATGGTCGTTCAGAGCAACAAATTCATTCAAACATGATGGAATTGACAGAGCGTCTGTTCTTTCCTTGTGAGCATGGAGAATCATGATGTTGTTTAATCGCATTTGAGTCATTGTGGAACGTAGGTAAGTCTTTACCCTACGAAGTACAGAAGCACTGCGTTCACTTACAGCATTGGTGGCTGGCGTGACATAAATCAGCTTCAATAAGGAGCATACATCTGATATAGATGCACGCTGCGCAAGTGAAAGGCTGGAAACGTGATATTTAACAGCATCAAGAGTTGGATTCAGCTTCTCTGTTGTTGAAGAGAACATGACACCTAGCAGCTCTAACTGGGTTTCAAGTCGGCTGTTTAATGGCAAGGAGATGGAGAAGTTGGATAAAGTTGCTATCCTTCTCATCTTCATCACCTCGTAGCGCAATACCTGTCTGGCTAAAAATCTTATATTTTCAGCAATAGTTACAAGGCATTGTCCACTAATCTTCTTTCCTTCAGCATGAGCAGTTGAAAGCATCTCTCCGATGTCCCTTGTTGTTTCAGGATCATAACAAGGACTTCAACGGCTTTCTTGTGTGTGGTAGTTTGCTCATGGCGTGCAAAGGCAACAGTAGCATCCTTCCAGTTGGAAAACCCACCACAGACAAAGGGTGAATCCTTTATGTTGCCAGAGGCCAGGCTCAACTTTCCTTCATTGACGGCTTTAACGCAAGTGTGGCAAAACGAGAGGTCTTGAGAGCTATCGTAGTGTAGCCAATGCCAGTTGGAAAACCAGTTACGATTAAAAGAACGCTTTACCATTTTTTTCTGGCCGAACGTGCGCATCGGAAATACACATTTCAACGGCTGATTAGGCGCAACGCCCACGTTTGGTGGTTTAAGCTCGGGAACACTGACAGTATTCATACCCGCCATCTACACACGCTCCAGCCGCAACTATGATCACAATGAATATTAAAAATGTATAATCACATATATTAATAAATTTAGTTAATAACTTATCATTAGGCCAAAAACCTGTACGGCTTTGGCCGTACAGGCCGTAGTGGTTGCTACGGCCCTGCATGTCGATCAATCTCTACAAGTACTGTCGTGACCCGTTCAAGAATCATCGACGCCGCAGTTGCATCAGAATAGCTTATAGCAGAATGTGCATCTCTGTGTTTGAGAAGTGGAGACTTGCTGCACAGTAAGTCTCCACTTCTCAAAGACAGAGATGCACTTTCTGCTATAAGCTGTTCTGATGCAACTCGAAGGTGTGAATATATGCGGCGCCGATGATTCTTGAACGGGTCACGACAGTACTTGTAGAGATTGATCGACATGGCACAAAAAACTTATAATTTAGAGAAATTCCCTACCAACGAATTTAAATGAGCGGTATTTCATTGAACTAATTAACAACTAATTAACAGTCAATTAACAGAGTCACACATCTGTGCTTCGCGGGATACATTTAAAATGCTGAGCTGGTCATCTAAGGGGGTTTGTATGATTTTAAATTAGCGTCATTGTGACGTTGGGGGGGAGGCTATGACTGCAGTTATGTATATTCAGATTACACTGCATATTGAGTAATGTAAACTCAATGACGTTAAGGGGGGGGGGGGGGGGTTAATATGTTTTGTGTCAAGATGTGCGCATGTGTAGGTGGTGTGTGAGGATGTGTATGTGTGTACACATCCTCACAGTTACTGTCACCGGTACAGGTAACGCTGCCAGTATCTGCTCAGCTCAGACCTGGATACACACATCTCCCACACTCACACACACATGCACACACATACAGCGGTATGGGATCCACTGCATGTATGTACAGGCCTTTGGCATGTCATGAATACCGGCTTGAAACTAAGGCACATCCTCACACACCACCTACTCATGCACACATCTTGACACACCACTAACCTGGTCATCTAAGATGACACAACACTCTTAAACCTTGTCATCTACTCCCTGTAGTCATGTATGTACCCCCTGTAGTCATGCACATGTGTGTTATATAATCCGTGCACTGGAGCAATTGGAATACAGTTTGTTTTTTTTTTAACTCTATGCAGTGATGTACATATGTGATAAAAGAAACAGCGTGTTTAACATGTCAAACTACATACTGCAGGCTAATATCCAATATAATCGAGTCAAATGCCTGTTCACTGCTGGTCCCATACCTCTCCCGCCACATGAACTCATCCAGGTAACTGGGGAGCTGATGGCTGTGCACACCCCTTCATCGTCTTAAACTTCTTTTTCACAGTAGCTCTCTATATTCTGGGTTTGCACACCGTTGGTAGGATTAACAAACTCCACAGAGTGGTTCACAGTAGATGTGGGATATCCTGTGATATCCTTCTGTATGCAGCCCAGCCCATTCATCAGAGTGGATGATGGTTCCTGGGGCAGTGTGTGCTCTGATGATGGGTAGTAGTGTGGCAGCATCCCTCGTGTCAACCATCGCATGTAGCCCAGGGAAGGGGTTTGTGAAGTGTCCACCATTCCAAACACCCACTGCTCGTCGTCTGCCCGTCTTCCTCAGTGGTACTGCAGCAATATATGGACATAAAATGCAAACACCAGTCATTTTATTCTGTCCAACTAGTACCTTAGGCTTATGCTTGAAGAGTGACTTGTCTATTTGCACAACAACTCCATTACCTCCAAGCATAACAGGGCCATCATTTATAAGCCTGGTGGAGCACACTTCCTGAGCCATTGGTACACATCCACTGCCATGTTTAGAGCGACCTTGGCACACTCTGCAGTATCTGACACGAGGTTCTGACGTGCCCAAAAATGGAGCAGCATTATCCAGGTCTGAAGGGTCAGTTGGGACTTTGCAAAAAAACTTCCCTCTCGTACAGACCAGCGTGTTTTGCAGGATGAGCATTTCCATCCAACCCCATCCCTCACATCACTTCGAGTGCACTCGAGCATGGGTTTCTGGCACCTGAAATAAAAAAGGGTATATCATTATATAAATCACTTCTGCCAACCCTCCATACCATTCATGTGACTCAACCCTAGATGTGTAGACCCACCTACCCTCTGTGTAACCACTATTTAAACTGAAGTTCAAGACAATACATCACTGCAGGCAGGGATTTATGTACACACATGTACACCACTACAGAAAGTATGTACATTACTACAGGGGATATGCACACATCCCATGCACATGCACATGTACACGACTTACCTAGTGCACTGGACTGAACTTGCAAGAAGATTCCGGGTTCTGAAGAACCGAATCACATCGTCTGTAGGCCCGAACATGAGCGGTCGAAGGTCTAGGAAAGCCATCCTTTTGTACATTGTGATTTGGCGTCAAAAACGCAACTATGTATAGTGAAGTAAATAAAAACATTCTCTACGAGAAAGTTGGTGGGATATAGGATTTGCAGGCAATTGGTGGTGTAAAAAGCAAAGAAACAAGGTCTTATCAGAAGGGAAAATGTAATAGTCCTATATTTAGCACATTTCTAGGGCGTATGTTGTTTGTGTGCTAAATATAGGATTATTACATTTTCCCTTCTGATAAGACCTTGTTTCTTTGCTTTTTACACCACCAATTGCCTGCAAATCCTATATCCCACCAACTTTCTCGTAGAGAATGTTTTTATTTACTTGTTTCATTGATTTTTTTTGTATGTACATGTACAACGGGTTGTGTGACGTCATATGTTTGGGTGCAAGTAAAGTTTTAGTTAAAGGTGGGATGTGCGTTTTAATTATTCATATTTACCAACGATTGCTTTGGTTTAAACGCCATTACCAAGACAATCACGTGAGACGTGACACGCATGCGCATGTCAATAGTGCGCTATTGCGTGCTGCCTCTAGAGCAGATAGCGCTTGCCATTACAAGTTTACAACAATGGTAAAATTAACGGTGATAACAGCACACAAATAGCACACAAACACATATAGTACATTAGTAATAGTACACAAGAATATTCTCCGCGTAAAAGTTCACTTCACCGCCTCGTCCTCGTCCTCTGTCTCCTCGTCCTCTGTCTCCTCGTCCTCGTCCTCTGTCTCCTAGTCCTCGTCCTCGTCCTCTGTCTCCTCGTCCTCGTCCTCTGTCTCCTCGTCCTCGTCTTCTATCTCCTCGTCCTCTGTCTCCTCGTCCTCGTCTTCTGTCTCCTCGTCCTCTGTCATCTCCTCCCATTACAATAGCATCTCCAGCACCACCGTCAACTACCCTTACAATATCGCCGCCCTCTCCAACACCGCCATCCTCTGCATCCATGTTCTCTAGACTTCGGACTTCTTCCGCTGTAATATCCATGATGCGATGTGAGCATGCCTTTATGAATTGCTTATATAGGCCTTTCGAATGTTCTAGTTTGTTTGAAAGGCTGGGCTTGACCTTCTTACATCAGGCCTAGGGAGGAGCATGCTAATAAAAGGCTGGACATCACCTCGTTTGAAGTGGGACATTTATCATTTTTTGTACAAAATAGATTTTTAGGTCATCCAGGGAGCGTTCACACTTACACATGAGAGCTTTGAACAGAGACATCACTAAGGAGCATGGTACTAGGAAAAGGCTGGACTTCACCTTGTTCGAAGTGGGACATTACTCTAATTTTATACCAAGTCTGGAGTTCACCTTCCATATTACTTGATGATAAATAATAACCTTTTGACCATCCCATGAAGTTGGTAATGTTCACAGTAACAAAGTTATAATCAAATTTCATAGATGGAAAAACAACATAATGCTATATTCAACATGCATGTATGTATACAAACAATACATTCACTGTTTGGAGATTAATTTTCAGTACATGTAGTTGATATTCAAGAGACCTCATCCATTAGCTTGTTTCATCACAGAGGGTAGTAACTCTGCCAATCACATCCACTCAGTCACCATCAGATATCACCTCAATATCAATGAAGTGATGCACCACGGCCACCACCCAGGACAACACCTATCCCAAACACTCCACCTCTACAGGGAATGAGCTTTGAACAGTTGCTTACAAAGCTATATGCACACACACACACACACACACACACACACACACACACACACACACACACACACACACACACACACTGTACTTGGTGATCAAGAAATAATGATTCTTCCAGTTGAGTGAACAGAAGCCATACAGAAGTGCTAAAGCAAATTAAGCTTTGAGTTTCTGAAGATCAGATATAAAACCACAACATGCACAAACACCCACCTACCCACCCACAACACCACATACAACACACCCATGCACACCCACAACATGCACAAACACCCACCCACAACACCACATACAACACACCCATGCACACCCACACCCATGCACACCCACACCCATGCACACCCACACACCCACACACCCACACACACACACGACCACCACACTACTTACATCTGTACACAATTGGGTGAAATACTTCTCCTGCCCCAAAAGAGATGCTAGGAATGTCTGTAACCTGATGTGGTTTGAGACTCAGAAACATGTGTTAGAAATGACACTGTACAACTTGGATAGCAGTTCAGCCATGAGGTCAGCATGCATAATACGCAGGTGTGATTCAATACAACCAAGACCAGGTGATGAGTGATCTTCGCTTACTATGGCATGCTCTTCCCCATCCTCGCTGAACAACTTTGGTAAGTCCTCCTCCTCCTGCAAGCCCAGGTACTTTATGAGCTCCTCAACGCTTCCACTAGAAAGCATTCCATCAATAGCTTTGATGTCCTTATGCTTTTTGTAGGCAGCATAAAGTCTCCACAGGAAGCCCCGTAACACTGGGTAATGAGGTGCTGCTGCCCTGATCACCCTCAATGGACTGGAGCATGTGGGGAACTCACAACATATTGGATGTCCACCAAATTCACTAAAGCGCAAATCTGATGATTTCAATGTGACATCGTGATGCACATAGCCACACCCTGAATCAAGGTTGTCAAGGCTAGCTCTGAGATCCTCCATGTTTTTTTGAAATAGCAACTTTGTCCCCAAAACTGCTTCCATTTCACCACTAGTAAGCAGCCGACACTCATTAGTGCACTTCCATTTTAATGGACGCATGCAAATAAGATGTCGGTCTCCTATCTCCTCAGCCACTACACACCTACCAAATTCGGTATGTAGATAGAGAGGTCCTATACCTATCTATTTGTTCTGTTCGTTAATTTTTATGCCATCCGTTACGGAGATACAGTTGAACAAACTACGTGCACATTTTCGCGCTCGTTTCGCGCCAATGATTTGGGCAAATTGCGCTCCGCTCAATGTATGGGGAGGCGGGGATTATTACATTGGCGCGAATCAAGCGGGAAAACGTGCACGTAGTTTATTCAACTGTATCTCCGTAACAGATGGCATAAAAATTAACGAACAGAACAAATCGATAGGTATAGGACCTCTCTATCTATGGTGGGGGCAGCTCTGCTGCTGGTGGTGGTGGGGGCAGCTCTGCTGCTGCTGGAGGTGGGGGCAGCTCTGCTGCTGGTGGTGGTGGGGGCAGCTCTGCTGCTGGTGGCATGGGGGCAGCTCTGATGCTGGTGGTGGTGGGGGCAGCTCTGCTGCTGGTGGCATGGGGGCAGCTCTGATGCTGCTGGTGGTGGGGGCAGCTCTGCTGCTGCTGCTGGTGGTGGTGGTGGGGGCAGCTCTGCTGCTGGTGGTGGTGGGGGCAGCTCTGATGCTGGTGGCGGTGGGGGCAACTCTGATGCTGCTGCTGCTGGCGGTGGGGGCAGCTCTGATGCTGCTGCTGGTGGTGGTGGGGGCAGCGCTGCTGCTACTTCTGGTGGCGGATGGTAGGGGGGCAGTACTGCATCTAGCGGCCACGGGGGCAGATGGCCAGCAGTATGATAACCATGCCCAACTAAAATATAATTTTCTTATAATTTCAATGCATTAACTTCCCGGATAGTTTTAGCAATGACCCTGCTTTTGCTCTTCATACACTCAGTGCTTTAGAAACCAATGCATCTGCTACTTACTGCTGCATGGGCAGATCTTGTAACAACCTTTTGAGCTAGCAAGCAATGGATGAGACTTACAAAAGGCATCATTTACTTCACTTAGAAGCCTAAGAGTAGCTTTTTCAAGACCACCATTATATTCTATTAGTGCATGAGATTTGGGTTCATACAGTTGGGTCACCATGCATGGTCCTTAATTTATTTCTCGTTGCCGATTTTTTTCTCCTCCAACTAAATGCTGCGCACTTTCAAAACAGCATGCGCCCTCGATATCGGCTATTAACTGCACGCAGAAAGCATTTTAACGACTGTTATACGTATCAATTATGGGAATACTCCAAAAAATGTTTTCCTCTTTTCTTTGGCTGCAATGAAATCTTTGGCTATGGCGGTCAAATCTATTGCATCAGTCATTTCCTTGTGACAATGGAGTAAAAGAATGTTATTCAGTCTGCTTTGAGTCATAGTTGATCTCAAGTAGGTTTTCAACCTTCTTAAGGCTGAGAATGACCTTTCTGCAGTAGCAGTTGTTATCAGAATAATCATGAAGATTTTTACTAACTTTACCACTTAGGAAAATACACCTAATGTTAATGGCGAAGATGATAGTAATTCAGCTATCGTTGAGATACTACTAACACTTTTAAGATGCATGAATGCGGGTGTTAATTTCAGTTTCTTAACAAGATCTGGAAGCATGTTCAACTGCCTTGATAATTTAATAGCATCTAGATCTCTTTCATAAAATTTAAGCAGGTCTTTGTCAATTTTTATTGAACCAGGTATGTCCCAATTAGCAGCTTGTATAAGTAGTCTTTCAATTGCCAGTGGTATCTTGAGGGATGCTTGGTCAAATCTTCTCACTAATTCATTTACTACAACATCAATGACTTCAAAGTATATCTTCCTATAGTATTCTAGAGGAGTTTCAAATATATGAGGTTCACTGTCACTATCTATCCTTCTTGGTGGCCGCCTAGCACGAGGGAGACATGGAGGATTTGTTAAGGTGTTTGAATCATTTAGGCAGTTTTGATAAAACAAATTGTATGCCTCATCTGTGCGCTGTCTCTCCAAGCATCTGTGCGCTGTCTCTCCAAGCATCTGTGCGCTGTCTCTCCAAGCATCTGTGCGCTGTCTCTCCAAGCATCTACGTGCCCATTCACTTGTCCTACAGCATCCTGCAATACGACCGTTTTGCTTTGAAGAAATAATGACACTTCTTCTGTTATAGCAAAAACAAGATGGCTTAACCTGAAACCAAAGTATATGTTTGAAATAATTCAAGCTGTGTCATAACTCCTCCAGATCGTCGGCCATAATCATCATGGCTAGTAGTGTTCACATCTCTAAATGCATGAATTAAAGTTTCATAATTCTTCAAAATTGAGTCCAAAGCAGATGTACGAACTGTCCACCGTGTAGGACACAAAGGTCTAAGCCCTGGAGCTTCAGGTGAAAATTCCTTTTGGCATTTATCAAACACAAGAGAACGCTTTGGAGAGTATAGTATTAATTGAAGCATTTCACCTACTAAACCAAGACAGTCTCTAACAATAGTACATAACTTTGCGCATCTTGCAAACAAAGGTTCAGAGAATGTGCAAAACAGTGCACCTGAAGTGCTGCTGGTTCTATCTGCCTCAGCTGTGTAGCAACCCCAGTTAAATGTCCCATCATCACTGAACAACCATCATACCCCTGACCTCTGCACTGTGAAATAGACAAGGAACAGCGTACTAAAACATCTTTGATTGCAGTGCTGATTGAAGTTGCATCAGTTTTTTCAACATGGACCATTCCAATGAGATCTTCATGGATTGAAAACTCTGAATCAATCCAACGAATGCAAATACTAAGCTGTTCTTGGTTACTAATATCCCTAGTTTCATCAACCATTGTGGAAAATATACTAGTTTCACGTATAGAACACAATAGCTCCCTGAGTAATGTATTTCCCAATAATGAAATGCATTCATTTACAATGTCATGAGATAGATATTCAGAATTTTTTTAACCATATCTTTAAATCT
This sequence comes from Ephydatia muelleri, assembly GCA_013339895.1. Taxonomy (NCBI): domain Eukaryota; kingdom Metazoa; phylum Porifera; class Demospongiae; order Spongillida; family Spongillidae; genus Ephydatia; species Ephydatia muelleri. The sequence continues at coordinate 384,851 of JABACO010000017.1, read as the reverse complement.
TTATCATCTTCAGATCTTAGTTGCAATAACTGTTCCAAATTTCCATCAAACTTATCATGACCTCTTATTGCTAGTCCTTGTCTTAACAACATTCTGAGAGATGATAATTGTTTTAAAAGCATTGACCTTCTCATCTGTTGTAATTTTTTTAATTCAGTGTTAATTTGCTCATTAATTTGCTCATTAATACCAGGAGCTAACCGCCTGCTAAATTTGAAAATGGATTCCTTATGACCAGCACTTCTTTGATGTGCATCAAATCTTTGGATAGCCTTTTTCCAATTACTAAAACCATCTCTGATGAATGCAGGTTCTATGCGGTTTTTGCTTAAACATTCTTTTTGTTCATAATAGAGTCTGCAATAGAAGCAAAATGCCTTCTTGGTTGTAATGCATAATGTGAGCCAAGGATAGTCCTTGTACCACTGAACTTGAAAAGATCGATATCCCTTTTTCTCCCCAAACTTTTGCTTTGTTTCTAACAAAACCTTTTCATCTTGAGAATGGTGAGGTGCTTCCTTCTGTCCACAGCATTCTGCTGCACATATTGGGATATCTGTTGTACTATCATCAATAGGGCTACATGTATAGGGATCATTAAATATGCACATCACATGCACAGCTGATAATCAACCTCTACTTGATACCTTGTTATACCTTCAATATTAGTTGATGATATTGATGGTGAAGGTGGATCATCGTTACGTACATTTGGGTCTGGGTACGAGACTAGACTGTCAGTGAGTGTGCTCGATCGAAGACGAAAGGGTCGTCGCACACAATTGGAAAAACTTAGGGATCGCGGGGCCCCCTTTGTGCCGCGGGGCCCGGGGTAGTGTACCCCCTTACCCCCCCCCCCCCCCCCCCCCCCCCCCCCCCTCCCCTCTTGACGGCACTGCGTTGAAGACATAGATGTACTAGTAATTTCATTGAAAAAGACGGAAAACCCGGGCAGAAAAACAATGCACAAGTTGATTTGGAGAGGGGTAGCTAAATTCGTTAATAACTAACCATTGGTACCACGTGATGACTTTCTTTTTCACGTTCATACTGCCAAATCATATCAAAATAGAGGTATGTAATTAGTTTTATTACTGAAAAATACAACATAGAACATAAAACCAGAGATAATATAGACTTAAAAAAAAATATGGCCAAGTATGATATTCTCAGAGATAATATATATTAGCTAGTCTCGTACCCAGACCCAAATTTTCACAGCTGTACAGTGGAGAATATCAGAGATATGGACGAGACTGTCAAGCTACACACGAAACAGCGCTACTGCACTGGCCGGAACGCGGAGGTGGACGGGGACATATTCAAGTTCAAAGGCGAAAGCGATGCGGTGGGCGTGGTCAAAATCCTGGAACCCACCTCGCCGATGCTCAACTACTACGAGTACGAGATCATCGACAGGGGAGAAAAATGCGCCATCGGGATTGGTGTGGGCGAGAAAACATACCCGCTAGACAGGATGCCCGGGTGGAACGCTCACGGGATAGGTTACCATGCCGACGACGGTAAACTTTTCCATCACGACGATGGCGGCTCAGCATACGGCAAGCCGTTTGGCCCCACCTCCGACGTGGGGGACCGAATGGGTTGCGGAGTGGACTTCGAGACTGACGTAGGCTACGGCTACGTAAACGTGTTCTTCACCCGCAATGGACAACAGGTCGGTGAATCCATCAAGATGAAGCGACCACTTCGCGGCCTCTACCCGATAGTCGGAATGCACAGCCGAGGGGAAAAGGTCCGCTACCTCGGTCACTCTCGGAGACTCCCGTATACGGTCATACCACCCATGGACCTGGACACGTCGCCATGGTCCGTGTGGTTGCGTTCAAACGGCGTGAAATTCCTGGAGGATGGGCTCACATTGGAATACTGTGGGGAAGGGCTTTGGGGTCAGGATGTTGGTATTGCCCAAGCCAACTGCCATCTGGACTGGACAAACCACTACTTTGAGATGGAGATCCTGAGTGCTGGAAAGAAAGGATGTTTAGCCATTGGTCTGGCCAAGTCCACGTACCCATTACATCATCATCCCGGGTGGGACAAGGGGTCCATCGGTTACCTTGCCGACAATGGGCAGCTGTACAAAGAGTTGGAGGTGGGAATGCCCTTTGGCCCCACCTGCACAGAGGGGGACAGGATGGGGTGTGGTATCCAGTTCCCTGCCACAGATGATATGGTATTGTCCAACTTCAGCGAGTCAGATTCGGACATTGAACGGACAGCAGAGTTTGAGTATGAGAAAGATGACGAGGAGGGGGTGTGGTCAGGATCAGACTCGGATTTCTCAGGGGATGATCGGGACTTCTTGAAGCAGCTGCATGTCAAGTACAGAGCACTTATGAAGCAGAAGTCTCAGGTGAAGGGAGAGAAGAGAACGAAGACGAAGGAGACAGGGAGTGTGTGCACCGTGTACTTCACAAAGAACGGGGAGCGTGTGGGCAGTGTGGAGTGCAGTGTCCCCAGGGGAGGGTTCTATCCTGTGGTGGCCATGCTTAGTGGAGGGGAGAAGATCAGGGTGAATTTTGAACCCTTGACGGGGTAAAAAAAAATCAGAGCCACTTGACTGTTAGTATTTATAGGTTCTTTATGTGTGTGCATGTGTGTATGGGTGTGTGTGTGTGTGTGTGTGTGTGTGTGTGTGTGTGTGTGTGTGTGTGTGTGTGTGTGTGTGTGTGTGTGTCAGGTTAGACTTACTATGATGTCATTCACAGTAACTGATGCATGAATTTTCAGAACATCAAATGATCACCCTCACCTGATCCAGCAGCAAATCCAGTGGATGATATCCATAGATCTCACCTACAAGATGCTCACCATTATCACCCTCATCATCCTCATCCTCACGCTGGTTTGTTTGCCATAAACCCTACGGTTACCTCACTGAGGTGTACGTACCTTCTAGTGTTCTGGAAAAGTGGTACACTAATGTCACTTGCCCATTGTGCACATGCATGGAATGAAGAAGATGGAGGTAAGAGAAATTCAGCAGAAGAAAAACAAGGAACTAAAAATCAGTAGTCGCTTCGCGCTGCTTACAAATCAGTGTGTCCAGGAAGGAGAGAAGCTGGCCAAGGCTGCATGCGAAGATGCTTTGAGTAGGACACCAGAGGAGGGGGGGGGGGAATTAGATGGTGTGCCCAGGGGTGGGGCACAAAATAGATGCACATTTTGAAGTGGATCATGATGTTACAGTGCTGGGGTAGGTGGAGCTCATTCATGTGGTGTGTCTCCTGACAGTGGGGGTACCACAGGCTACAGGAGCACACTGCCTCACCTCCAGCTGCAACACCATACTAACCTTGGCAGTTCAAACTTGGCGTCCCCCTTCTGTAGGTAGCTCCACCCCCTTTCCCAGGTAGCTCCTCCCCTTCCCCAGGTAGCTCCTCCCCCTCCCCTCATTACATTCTCCATATGGGTGGGTTATGATGATCTGGACTCTTACTCCCCTGTGAGGATGTCTGGTCAGGTAAAGGGGGTGGCATATGGAACGTTCTATACAAAAATGGGTCTTGTGGATTTTAAATAAAAACATTCTCTAACCAGAGATAATATATATTATCTCTGCTCTAACGAGAAAGTTGTTGGTATATAGGATTGACCAATGGTGGTGTAAAAAGCACAGAAACAAGAGTGACAGAAATTTGACTGGGTAATTGAAATAGGCCTATATTTAGCCCATAACTCAGGCATGTACTGTTATAACGTTAGTGTGCTAAATATAGGCCGATTTCAATTTTCCAGTCAAATTTCTGTCACTCTTGTTTCTGTGCTTTTTACACCACCATTGGTCAATCCTATATACCAACAACTTTCTCGTTAGAGAATGTTTTTATCTACTTGTTTCATCAGTTTTTTCCTCTGGCGTCTTTATAAGTGGTCACAAATTAATTTTAATTTTCGAAGGGAGGGAGGGAGGTTAAAAAATTTAATAATAGAAATTATATGTATATGAGTTCTTAATGTTCTGTACGGTTCCGCCTTGTCCTCTTTGTCTCCCCCAGCCTCTTCTATGGCCGCGGCGGCCTGGTTCTGGCCATGGGAGCCATGCAGGTGGTGGTGGCTGCGGCCAGGGTGGCAGCAGGCGAAGTGGTGGTGGGGGCACTGGTGCCAATACTGGTACCGGTGGTGGGGCTGGTGCAGGTAGCGGCGGTGCTCCTGCTTCTGCTGCGGGAGGTGGGGGCAGCTCTGCTGTTGGCGGTGGGGGCAGCTCTGCTGCTGCTGCTGGTGGCGGTGGGGGCAGCTCTGCTCGGCAGGGGCAGTGCTGCTGCTGGCGGCGGATGGTCGGGGGGCAGCAATGTATCTAGTGGCGGTGGCAGGGGCTGCGTAAAGGGAAGTCGAGTTGGAGGATGTACTTCGTCCTTCGACTAATGCATCTGCACCAATCTTATACTGCTGCACGGGCAGATCTTGTAACAACCTTTTGAGCTAGCGATGGATGAGACTTACAAAAGTCATCATTTACTTCACTTAAAAGCTCACTATCCCTAAGAATAGCTTTTTCAAGGCCACCATTAGACTCCATTAGTGCATGAGATTTGGGTTCATACAAGGAGTAGCTATACGGGAGAAGGATATGGTTGCAGTGCTCAACCCTAGCAAATGCAATTAAATTCATACACAGTTACAGGCAGGCTGCCGTTTTACATCAGATAAGGAAGCCTTTTTGTACATCAGATTAAGGATGACACCCCAATATTCAATAGACAGGTCACAAAGGAGAAAGGACTACATGTACTGTACACAACAGTTGGGTCACCATGCATGCTTTACATGTGAAGTGAATGGTTTTGTGCAGATCCCTACACATGCTGCATGCACATCTTCCTATAGCTTTTTAATGCTAGTGCAATACAACATGCCATGACATACCTTTGGGTGGTAGTGGTAGTTCGGTGACCCCTGCGATATCGCTTCCTCTCGGCAGCACGTTTAGCCAATCGGACAGCGGGGTCATTCCAATACCGATTCCTTTCAGATGCCTTAATGGCAGCTGAATTGTCCTCGTATTTCTGCCTTTTAGCAGCACGGTTCTCCTCGACGTCCTCTTGATATCGTTGCCTTTTAGCAGCACGGTTCTCCTCGAGGTCCTCTTGATATCGCTGCCTTTTAGCAGATTGCTTAGATTCAATATCTGCGTTGTAGCTGTCGCGTACAGAGGCCTTCTTCTTTTCGGGATCGGCCTTGTAGCTGTCGCGTACAGAGGCCTTCTTCTTTTCGCGATCGGCTTTGTAGCGCGCTCGGGCTTTAGCCTTGTTTTCTTGTGATAAAATATCGTCTTGCTTTTGAAGGTATTCCGCTCGTTGCTTAGATCTCTTCTTTCGATTACGCGAAGGCATAACTTCACTAGCCAAAGTATTAAACTGCGATAGGCTTTCGTGCAGATCGCTGTAAATTAATCGACAATAAACCAAATAAACTTCTGCAATAACTTCATATCCTATATAGAACTTGCTACCGCATGAGGTACTTCTCGCTGTAGTCTTTCTAGATGTCTATATGACCTTAAGGGGCACCGTGCAAGTGAATTCCGAAGATATTGGTGCTATTGCCGTTATTCTAAACCGTTCGTAGCTCGAGTTATACCTTCCTAAAGAAGAAGAAGACGACGACGACGACCAAGAATTATTTTAGGACTGGGCATGAGAAACAGGAATTCGTTTGTTTCTCTAAAAGCACACCGTTTTATGACACGGAACAAACGTAGAACTGTACATCTTGGAGTTCTCGTTCCATCGCGACAAAGAGATAAGCGATCCGTTTCTCCGTTGTCCCACCAGACGCGAGTGAAGTTTTTTTTTAATGATTTCATCAATCCTCAATCAATCCTATATTGAACCTGCTGCCGCAGGTTCAGATTTTTGGGAAAAGGCGTGTCCATTACATCATCGCATCGGTAGAATGGGAATTGGGTTGCTAACGTGAGTGGCGAGAATTGAAGAGCTACAGTGCATGTCACAAAGAGAGTAAAAAACCAACTTTTTCAGTTTTTCTACAATATCTACACAATAGAACATGCTAGATCGATGCAAATTACATTTTTAGAATCAGCATACATTTCTGAATCATATCATATGAAAAAATTCACATCACGTGACTTTTTTGTGTTTTTATAAAGCAATAAACAGGCTGATCTTTAAGTGTCTGTTTATGTGTCTGGAAACCAAACCAAATGCAGTTAAGGCCTCAATTTTGTTTTGCAAGTACATCACCTAGGTGTCCATCTCTGGTAGCTATTTGAAGGACACGTCCCCCAGCGGTTATGGAGATCGGTTACTGATCATCGTATTTCAGAGGTCTGCTGGGACTAAGGGCTGTACGGCTGTAAAAATTCGAGTTAAGCTCCACTGTTAAGGAATCATATTGCAGATTGTGGAGATATTGTAGAAAAACTGGTTTTTTACTCCCTTTGTGACAAGCACTGTACTTTGAAAATCTATATCTCCGTAACGGATAAGAAAAAACCTAACGATCTGCAGAAATCAATAGCTACAGGACTCTTCTATGTACACTCCGAATTTGACGCGTTATCATCACTCGTATCTGGAGAAGTGTGGAATTCTAACCCATTGGGTTAGAGACCTTTGCAACCATGGCATGGTAAATATGTAGAGCACCAAAATAGGTTTTCACAGAGAGGAATGATGTATGAACAAGTGTACGAAATTTGAAAGTAAAACATCAAACCGTTGTGATAATATGCAACGTACAATTTTTATGTTTAGTCTAAAAAATAATCTAAATAAACTAAATAAATAAATAAATGCACATATATACACATTAACTACACACGAACTTGCACAAAACTACCCTAGCCTTCAAGCAAGTCCATTGTTGTAGCCAACCTAGCATTGAACGCACGGGCATTGGCTCCAACTATTAGTCTCCCATAGATGTTATTCAACATTGTAGTCTTTGAATTTTTATAGTGATAAAATTTAAACTCCAGAAGGGTGATTTTGCTGGACACCGTCCCATATATCTTCCGAAGTATTAACGCTATCGAGTTCCTATTTTTAACACAACATACCACACCATTACTATATGTGAAAATCCATTTCGCCGAAATGAATTTTCACATATAGTAATGGTGTAGTATGTTAAAAATAGGAACTCGATAGCGTTAATATTTCGGAAGATATATGGGACGGTGTCCAGCAAAATCACCCTTCTGGAGTTTAAATTTTATCACTATAAAAATTGGGACAGTTCACGTAACTCGCATTTATATATATACATTGGGTATTTCATAATCATCGAGGACGCGGCACGGGACATACTGTTAGTTGTGTTACTACACACTAGCTGTAAAGAAAATTTGTGCAACTTATGTGCTCACAGTTGAGATTTCGTGTTGATATAGCAGACCACAGCTATGTGAGGTGGCAATCGTAGCAACGAATGATTCCAAGAAAACAACTAAACACAAAAACATCCCACAAGCGCAGGATGTATTTGAGAGTTTCAAGTACAGCAACATAGGGGAAGTTGCGGCTGGTATATGTTTGAAACACATGTAAAACAACATACCAAAAAGGGGATTGAAACAAACACTTTGTGACTCACGCAATAGAATGTGTGGTGCCTTTACAGCTTGGGCATCAATATTAGTGCAACCTCTTCAAGACAGGCAAATGTCGCCACACTATGTCACAAAGTCAAACACTTAATGAGCTTCTCTGCACTTGATCTCAGACCAATGTTTTTTTAATTTTGTTTGTCATATACGTAAGAACCTTATTGCAAACAGCAATCCACTTATAGAGGAAATTGTCATGATTGACCTTTGTGATTGACCTTTGTGATGCATAGAAAATCGCCTATCATCTTGAAATCCATAAAGACAATACAATAAAACATTTACTTAGTTGTCTAAGACATGGGAATTTATCAACGACAGTCTTTATACTAGAAGAATCCCAATTTCTATCCAGTGACGTCGATTGGCTTCAGTATAAGTTTGATCAGTGAAAGAAGGCTGCTTAAATCCACTTTCCACTGGGTACTGCTTCTTGACTTAATGATATACTCATACATGTAGCTTTGTTCTTTTCTGATTCAATACCCACCTTGGAAGTTCTGTGGATGACACATGCAGGTTGTTAAATTAGGACATTAACTTTTGCTTGCAATGAATCCTAAATAATGCACGCGCAACCAGTACTAAAATATAAATACATCACAACGTTGGTAACCCATATATATCCCCTGCCAAGTTGAATCCAACAGGCACGCTGGATGCATGGATGGTAATAAATTACATGCATTTCTCACAGCGAACGCTGATTTCAGCAGTTGTTATTAGTGCATGCCGCATGTATGCATGGACACACAATTATAGTGCATGCATCGTTTGGCTTGGCCGATGATTTGCTATATCATCCCTAGCCCTGGAGTCAGCAGTCCTTTTTTTCAATTTGTCACTATAGTTACGATTTAGTTGAAAAGCGTGTTGGAATAATCACTTTACTCTCCCTGCATGATTTAATAGATAAACACGGTCCCGCCCACCAGCAAGGCTCCATCCGGCTATGGACGAGACCGTTAAGCTACACACGAAACAGCGCTACTGCACTGGCCGGAACGCGGAGGTGGACGGGGACATATTCAAGTTCAAAGGCGAAAGTGATGCGGTGGGCGTGGTCAAAATCCTGGAACCCACATCGCCGATGCTCAACTACTACGAGTACGAGATCATCGACAGGGGAGAAAAATGCGCCATCGGGATTGGTGTGGGCGAGCAAACATACCCGCTAGACAGGATGCCCGGGTGGAACGCTCACGGGATAGGTTACCATGCCGACGACGGTAAACTTTTCCATTACGACGATGGCGGCTCAGCATACGGCAAGCCGTTTCCCAGCTGTAATGTATTACGTCATGACCGGTTATGGCCTTCCACTTCCCCGCGCTCTTCGAGCACGCCGCCTTTGTTCCTTTGTTTGAGCCATGACACTTAACCATGTTAAAGCACGTGTTTCCGCAGTTCAACCAGATATTGTGTTGTGTATCGTTTGCTGTTTGTGTCCCATATTCTACGTTGTCTCGTCTGTCGGGTCATTGCGCAGGCCGTGTGCGTGCACCGGGTGTTGGACATAACATTGGCGACGAGGTAAACAACTAACTCTTTTACCACACCTATACAGGTTGGAGAAGCAAGATGCAGTCGTCACACGGGAGCGTTGGGCCGTTCGACCGAGAGGCGGAAGAGTGGTCATCGTACTGTGAACGTGTGGAACACTATCTGGCAGCAAACGCCGTTGAAAATCCGGAGCAACGTCGTGCAATACTGCTCTCGGTATGCGGTCCAACAACATACCAACTAATCCGTAGTTTGGTGGCTCCCGGGAAACCCTCCGACAGATCTTTCCCAGAAATAGTACAACTGGTCCAGGAACATTTGACACCGGCTCCGTCGGCCATAATGCAGCGGTTCATGTTCAATGGACGAGTACAGAAAGAAGAGGAAAGCATTGCAGACTTTGTGGCTGCGCTACGTAAATTGGCACAATTGTGTGAGTTTGGCGACACGTTGGAGCAGATGCTGAGGGACCGGATAGTGTGCGGCATAAAGGACAGCAGAGTACAGCGTCGCTTACTGGCTGAGCCCATGCTGACGTTTGCGAAAGCGCTAGAAATCGCACAGGCGTCCGAGCTCGCAGAAAAGAATGCACTGGTCCTGCAAGGTCAAAGACAGACTACGCCGAGCGCTACGCCTCACAGTCCGGCTGAGGTAAACGCAATCGCAGGTCAAGATAGAGCGGCCAAACAGTCACCTCCTAAACGCCAGTTTCTACCGTGTTCGAGTTGCGGCAGGAAGCACGTTTCCTCGAGCTGTCCGTGCGCAGACTGGGTTTGTTTTTCGTGCGGCAAAGTGGGCCACGTGGCAAGAGTTTGTCGCAGCAACACAGGTTCTCACTCAAAGCAGCCTAAACGGTTGCAACGCAAGATGGCTGAGGTACAGGATAAGGCTACTGTGCTTACATTGTCTGCTCCGACAGCACAGCTCAACCCGCCCTTGTTAATTGTGCTATCGGTGGACGGCATTCCATTGGCGATGGAGATAGACACGGGTGCAGCGGTATCTCTCATCAGCGAAACAACATACAGGAGCCATTGGTCGGAGGCATCTAGGCCACCACTGGAGCATACTAGCATCGTGCTGAAGGCGTACTCGGGAGTGGTATTAACGGCGCTGGGTCAGATTACCGTCACAGTATCGCACAAACATCAGTCGCTCAAGCTACGTTTACTGATAATTCAGGGCGATGGCCCGTCGCTTCTGGGTAGGGACTGGCTGTTCAGACTTCATGTTAACCGCGAAAAGTTGGCTATCTTTCATACCCGCTGCTCCTCCGTGGATCTGGAAGGTGTTCTGGCCAAGCATGCAGACTTGTTTAGGGATGAGTTAGGCCTTGTTAAAGGAGCTCCAGTTAAACTCCACGTGGAATCTACCTGCAAGCCCCGCTTCTTTAAGCCACGCCCTGTTCCTTACGCCCTCAGAGGAAAGGTCGAAGCGGAATTAGAGAGACTGTTACAGGCCGGGGTGATTGAACCTGTTCGCTGGGCGGATTGGGCGGCACCAATAGTTCCCGTCATGAAACGAGATGGAAGTGTGCGTATCTGCGGGGATTACAAGATGACAGTTAACCTGGCAGCCACGGTTGAGACATATCCCCTGCCTCGGGTCGAGGACTTGTTGGCTTCCATTGGCAACGGCAGGGTATTCTCCAAGCTCGACCTCGCAAATGCTTACACTCAATTGGAGCTGGCGGAGGAGTCCAAGACCCTGGTTACCATAAACACACACAAAGGACTATTCAGATACAACCGTCTCCCTTTTGGAGTGGCTGCGGCCCCAGCCATATTCCAAAGAACGATGGAAAGCATTCTGAGGGACATTCCCCACGTCTGTGTGTATCTCGACGACGTACTAGTGTCGGGGGAATCGGAATCAGCACATTTGCAGACCTTAGAACTTGTACTTTCCCGCCTGCAGCAAGCTGGGTTTCGATTGAAGTTGGCCAAGTGCGCGTTCATGCTCCCGTCGCTCGAATACCTGGGACACGTTATTTCGGAAAAGGGTGTGCATCCAACAGAGGAGAAAAAGCAGGCCATAGCAAACGCCCCCGCACCGGTTAACGTCACACAACTTCGGTCTTTCCTGGGTATGCTCACGTACTATGGCAAGTTCCTGCCAAATCTAGCCACAACGCTATGTCCCTTGTATGAGCTACTGCAGAAGAACAAGAGTTGGTCGTGGGGAAAACAGCAAGAGTCGGCATTCAGGCAAGCAAAGAAACTTCTGACCTCCGCGGAAGTGCTGGTGCATTTCGATCCTAGCAAGGAACTGCTCCTGGCATGCGATGCCTCACCTTACGGGGTAGCGGCGGTGTTGTCGCACAAGCTGGCTGATGGCTCAGATCGTCCCATTGCCTATGCATCTCGCACGCTCTCCCCGGCTGAGAAGAAGTACGCCCAGATCGAGAAGGAGGGGCTCGCGGTGATTTTTGGGGTTACCAGATTCCACCAATACATTTATGGGAGAGAGTTCACCATTGTCTCGGACCACAAGCCACTGCAGTTCCTGTTAAGCGAAAGCAGAGCTATTTCGCCCATGGCTTCAGCACGAATTCAACGTTGGGCTCTCACGCTTGGGTCCTATCGCTACCACATACAATACAAAGCGGGCAAGTTACAGGCCAATGTGGACGCGCTTAGCCGACTGCCGTTAGAGGAACCAGCCATGGGAGAGGAGCCGACACAAGAGGAATCCGTACTGATGATGGAGGTCCTGGAGAGAGGCTCGTTCCCAGTGTCGAGTGACACCGTCCGCAAACAGACAACCAGAGATCCGGTACTAGCCAGAGTGAAGAACATGGTTGTTCATGGGAACTGGGATGCTGCCGAACGTTCGGAGGATGTACGCCCGTATGCGAGCAGGAAGTGGGAACTAAGCGTGCAAGGGGATTGCGTCCTGTGGGGGAGCCGAGTCGTGATTCCAAAGCATGTAGGGAAGCGGTACTGGAGATGTTACACGAGGCACACCCAGGCATCGTTCGGATGAAGGCATTAGCCAGGAGCGTGGTATGGTGGCCAGGGATCGATGGTGACCTGGAAAAGAAGGTGAAGTCCTGTCAGCCGTGTCAGGTTAATGCGAAGTCTTCCCCGGTGGCCCCCCTTCACCCCTGGGAGTTCCCAACAAGGCCGTGGTCTCGGCTACATATAGACTTTGCAGGGCCGTTCCTGGGGAAATTGTTCGTAGTATTGGTGGACTCCTACTCGAAGTGGCTGGAGGTGGCGGTGGTCCCTTCCTGTTCGACCTCTGCCACAATTCGTTTCCTCCGCAATGTTTTCGCCACTCACGGGACTCCAGATCAAATTGTCTCGGACAATGGCACGGCATTCTCCAGCGTAGAGTTCAAGTCTTTTCTGGAACGGAACAACATCCGCCATAGCACAAGTGCGCCGTATCACCCATCAAGCAACGGGCTGGCAGAACGATACGTTCAAACGTTTAAGGAGGCTCTCAAGAAATCTCAAGGGGACATCGAGACACGCCTGGCTCGTTTCTTGTTTATGTACCGTCTCACCCCCCAGTCTACTACCGGGCAATGCCCTGCGGAGCTACTTCTGGGTCGGAGGCCCCGTTCCCCCCTGGACGCCCTGCATCCGGACCTTTCAGAGAAAGTGGTCCGCGAACAGCAACGGCAGAAGACAATTCGCGACCGCCACGCCAGGTTTCGTGAATTACAGCCAGGGGATTTAGTGTACGCCAGGAACTACAATGGGTTGCCAAAGTGGTTGCCTGGGGTCGTGACCAAGTGCACCGGTCCGGTATCGGTCGTAGTAGACCTTGGTGAGGGTAGAGGCGTGTGTCGGCGTCACTTGGATCAGGTCAGAACACGGTACGAAGCTTCAAGGCGGGGCAGTTGTGAAGAAGGGGAGCTTAGCCTTAACGCAGGCACAGAGAGCGTCCAAGGAGGGGAACAAGCAACAGCCGTCTCACCAGGCAGTACTAGTCGGGAGCCCGCCACGGACGTAGTTCAGGCTCCCGTAGCCTCTTCAACGACTAGCGCCACCTCGGAGGGTACGGGAGAAATGCGAATGCCTGTGAGTGGAGCGTCGCTGGATGCCCATCCCGAGCCCACCCGTCGTTCAACGCGTCGACACACGCCCCCAGACCGCTACGGGCTTTAGCAGGAAGGAGTGTAATGTATTACGTCATGACCGGTTATGGCCTTCCACTTCCCCGCGCTCTTCGAGCACGCCGCCTTTGTTCCTTTGTTTGAGCCATGACACTTAACCATGTTAAAGCACGTGTTTCCGCAGTTCAACCAGATATTGTGTTGTGTATCGTTTGCTGTTTGTGTCCCATATTCTACGTTGTCTCGTCTGTCGGGTCATTGCGCAGGCCGTGTGCGTGCACCGGGTGTTGGACATAACACCAGCGAAAAAATCTTGTCCATGATCTTGGTCAAGATCATGGCCAAGATCAAGGCGGCATGGATTATTGCGGCCAAATTCCACAGCATCTTGCCCCAAGATCTTGGCCATGATCTTACCCATGAACCAAGATCATGCCCAAGATCTTATCCAAGATCTTGCATGTGCCTCCTTGTCCCAAGATCATGCCCAGGATCTTGCCTCCTTGTCCCAAGATCATGCCCATGATCTTGCCTACTTCTCCCAAGATCATGCCCAGGATCTTGCCTCCTTGTCCCAAGATCATGCCCAGGATCTTGCCTCTTTGTCCCAAGATCATGCCCAGGATCTTGCCTCCTTGTCCCAAGATCATGCCCAGGATCTTGCCTCCTGTCCCAAGATCATGCCCAGGATCTTGCCTACTTCTCCCAAGATCATGCCCATGATCTTGCCTCCTGTCCCAAGATCATGCCCAGGATCTTGCCTAACTTGTCCCAAGATCATGCCCAGGATCTTGCCTACTTCTCCCAAGATCATGCCCAGGATCTTGCCTCCTTGTCCCAAGATCATGCCCAGGATCTTGCCTACTTCTCCCAAGATCATGCCCAGGATCTTGCCTACTTCTCCCAAGATCATGCCCATGATCTTGCCTCCTGTCCCAAGATCATGCCCAGGATCTTGCCTAACTTGTCCCAAGATCATGCCCCAGATCTTATCCAACTCCTTGTCCCAAGATCATGCCCAAGATACTGATCGAACATATTTTATTGAATGCACTATACAATTGAATAGAAAATGTGCAGTATTACTTTACTTCTTTCTACCTTTGTCTCTGCATTTCTGAGTGCAAGATTGTCTTATAGCCTCAACATTTTTTATTCAGTTCTGAAGCACTGAATTTTTGTTTTAAGCAATCTATAAAATGATTTGCATAATTCAACACACATTCATGGGTGATGTATCTCTATACCTTCAAACAGCTTCATTCGTTCAGGGGACAAAGGCAGCTTCACACTGGTAGTGGACTTTCCCACTGGTACAAATGATGATTGTTTTAATTCTTCTTCAGTATACAATGCATCTAACAATCCCAGTGCATATTTCACCACATTTGTCCCTCGGACTTTTAGCAGGTCCACACCATTTTTCTGTTGTAAACAAAACATGTGAACAGGCATTCATGTTACTGCTGTTACTTACATTCACAAAGTGGCCCCAACTTGGCCAGACCAATGGCCAACCATCCTTCCTTTCCAGCACTCAGGATCTCCATCTCAAAGTAGTGGTTTGTCCAGTTCAGACGGCAGTTGGCTTGGGCAATACCGATGTCCTGACTCTCAAGCCCCTCCCCACAGTATTCCAATGTGAGCCCATCCTCCAGGAATTTCACGCCGTTTGAACGCAACCACACGGACCACGGCGACGTGTCCAGGTCCATGGGTGGTATCACCGTATACGGGAGTCTCCGAGAGTGACCGAGGTAGCGGACCTTTTCCCCTCGGCTGTACATTCCGACTATCGGGTAGAGGCCGCGAGGTGGTCGCTTCATCTTGATGGATTCGCCGATCTGTTGTCCGTTGCGGGTGAAGAACACGTTTACGTAGCCGTAGCCTACGTCAGTCTCGAAGTCCACACCGCAACCCATTCGGTCCCCCACGTCGGAGGCCACGTACCCATTACATTGTCATCCCGGGTGGGACAAGGAGTCCGTCGGTTACCATGCCGACAATGGGCAGCTGTACAAAGAGGTGGAGGTGGGAATGCCCTTTGGCCTCACCTGCACTGAGGGGGACAGGATGGGGTGTGGTATCCTGTTCCCTGCCACAGATGATATGGTATTGTCCAACTTCAGCGAGTCAGATTCGGACGTCGAACAGATAGCCGAGTTTGTGTACGAGGAAAATGATCAGGAGGGGGTGTGGTCAGGATTGGATTCGGATGACTCAGGGGATGATCGGGACTTCTTGAAGCAGCTGCATGTCAAGTACAGAGCGCTTATGAAGCAGAAGTCTCAGGTGAAGGGAGAGAAGAGAACGAAGACGAAGGAGACAGGGTGTGTGTGCACCGTGTACTTCACAAAGAACGGGGAGCATGTGGGCAGTGTGGAGTGCAGTGTCCCCAGGGGAGGGTTCTATCCTGTGGTGGCCATGCTTAGTGGAGGGGAGAAGATTAGGGTGAATTATGAACCCTTGACGGGGTAAAAAGAAAAAGCAGAGCCACTTGACTGTTAGGTTCTTCGTTTGTGTTGTGTATGTGTGTGTGTGTGTGTGGTGTGTGTCAGTGTGCATGTGAACAGGTTGGATTTCGTACAAGGTCATTTACAGTACCGTTATTTTTATAAAACCAATTTTCCAGAAAAAAAAAATCAAATTTGTTAATCGATTATTTGTCTTTGACATCCTCGTCGGGTGGATACTGCTTGTGGCTCAGCAACGTGCCTTTAATCACCATTAATGACATGACGGCCACAATCACGAGACAGCACGCGTTCACGACGGCTAACAAAAGGATCGTGGAGTTGAAGTCGGGCATGACGTCGGCAGCGGCCATCAATTCACGCCTGATGACCGCGTCGATGGGAAATGTGTACATTCGCAGACAGCTGACTGTAGCCGTACACAGATGGAACAGCTGGTGGCTCTGAAAGACGACGTCGAAGCGGCCCGGCGCGAACCGCTCGGGGACTTTGGAGATGAAGAAGAACGCCAAAAGGACTATCATACCAATCGCGAACAGATGAAGATAGTGCGTCTCCATGGTGCAGTTACGCCCCGCAAACTGGCAGTCGAGGAACCTAATCCATGCTGGTACGGAGAAGATGACGTAAGGGAGTCCGTAAGCGAACACACGGATCACGAAGCGCCATCGCTCCCAGTAAAACAGGGAAAGCCCGCTCATGGCCGTGGCACCAACGCAGAGGACTCCGAAGACGACGAGGGTGACCCATTTGTAGCGGATGTAGAGACTGTCGGGAGGGTAGAGGTAGAAGAAGATGGAGAGCGATCCGCTGAAGGTGTACATGCTGATCCCCATGTAGTCGACGAGGAAGCACACCTGGCGCACCTCCAGGCGCATGCACCCGAGCACGTGGGCTCCGCTACTGCACACCGCGTACGTGCAGCAGCCGGCCCAGAGGCAGGCGAGCGGGTAGAAGTAAGCTTCGCTCAGGTCCAGGCGGTGGGAGAGTACCCAGAACCACACAATCCACACCAACAGCGGGATGAAATGAGTCCAGAAGTTTAGGCAGTCGTTATTCTTCGGGACAAAGGCGTAGGCGAGCGCTTCGGAGAAGCTGCTGTTCGGCTTTCGGTAACCGCCCACGATGAACGGTTCCCGGTAGTACGGCGGCACTTTGGCTCGGTGAAACAGCGAAGGAAATGAAGGCGCTGCATTTTTTGAAGCGCTCATTCCGTTCGGATGGTCCAGCTGTAAAACCTAAAATGGAATTGGATCACGCTCTTACATTGGCCCAGGACGTAGCGAGCGACAGTACAGTATGGTTTCGCACGTATCTACATGTACGCGGTTTTGTAGTAATAACATCAAGCGGTTTTGTGGTTTGAACGTTTCATCCTCTGAGAGTACTAGGTAGCCAGCGCGTGCTACTATATAAAGATTGTGTTACATTGGGTATTTCATAATCATCGAGGACGCGGCACGGGACATACTGTTACTATACGCTAGCTGTAAAAAAAAAAATGTGTGCAAATTTGGTGCTCACAGATGAGGTTTCATGTTGATATAGCAGACCACAGCTATGAGGTGGCAATCGACAACTAAACATCCCACATGAGCAGGATGTACATACCATAGATATTAGAGGTAAGGGATTGGAAACCAACCCAATCAACACCAATCAACAGGTACACTCCTGGCAGTTCCAGTACCCAGGCCTTTACAGAGAAAAACTACCACTTTATCCCTTGCAATTGGAATCCTCACAACAAGTCCCTTCAATGCATGTTTTGTGCGACACTGGTTTAATCTAAACTTGTGTCTAGATCTGTCACACATTCTGTATTGAGAGAAAGCATTCAGCGTAACTGGCGTATAATGTAAATTGAGCGCGGGTTTGTAAGGCTTAACTTTATAATTTTTTATCTCCTCTATAATACGTATTGACAGCAAACCAACTATCCGTTGGCACGTAATATTCATCTAGCTATCTAGAAACCAAGTCTTGTAATTTTGACGACAAAGCTGCAGTCGCTATGTCTGAGAGTTTTGTACCTGGTCAAAAATCAAACTTTTACGTATTTCTGGTGAGTGTGACACATTCACAGCGCAAAAACTATACTGTGGTACGTAAAATACTGTGCTCTATCTCCCTATCCTAACGCCGCACTGTTGCGCCGCTTTGTTCGGGCGTAGCGTCTGAGAGTTTCAAAATGGAGACGAAGTGCGCCAAGTCTAGTAACTCCCTTTAGGAAGGTACTAATAACATAACTCTTAGCTCTCTGTAATCTGCAATTTATGCTCTATCTTTTCCTGCTCTCTGTTTGTGCCTCAAGTTAACTTTACAATAGACTTCTGGGGGGCGAGGCGTCAGACTTACCAATTAGCAACTGCCAGGATTGTCCGCTCGACGTTCCGTTGAAATGTATGGCGCACGTGCGCGGTTTCCAATCCCTTACCTCTAATATCTATGTACATACCCTCGATGCTATCGCCCTCAATCACTATCGCACTGTATGGCCATCGCTCTAATCGCCCCTCTTTGCTATCGTTCTCGCTACTATCGCTATCATAAAACCACGCGATGAACCCACACATATTTACCACATGCATATCAATGCTAGGGCATGTAGGATTGATTGAGGATTGATGAATATCATTAAAAACTTCACTCGCGTCTGGAGGGACAACGGAGACACCTAGAAAGAAACTACAGCGAGAAGTACCTCTTGCGGTAGCAAGTTCTATATAGGAATTGGTATGGGAGGTTTCGTTAGAAACTTCCAAATAGGATTTGACCCCGATTATGAACTCATTAAAAACACCAGAGGCGGCGGAACACTCACTCGGGAGAATGGAAGCGGTTCAAGGACTGAGAAAGGCGCGATTCGAGCGGGAAACGCGGACTTTACTTTGCATTGCTGTATCTCCATAACGGATAAGGTAAAAATCAACGATCTGCAGAAATCAATAGTGACAGGACTCCTTTACGTGCATATCGATTTTGAAGTGATTTGGACATTCCTGCAGGGAGCTACGAGGATTTTGAACCCCTCGGGGGTACTGTGCCTTGTAACGTCGGCAAGGAGCAAGGGTAAGACACCAAAATCGAATTTCGTAGAGAGAAGTGGTGTGGCAAGAAGTATTCGAAATAGGAAGTTGATAGCTTAAACCTTTACGGAGTTTTAGCGATTCAAACGTGAAGCATTTTTATAACTTTTTATATATATAGCCACTTTTCAAATTAATAATAGTTTTTGCCGTTCGAACGTTTTGGGACCTATATAGTTACATTTGGAACGTTCTATACGAAAATGGGTCTTGTGGATTTCATTTTATAACATAAAATTTAAATCGATATATCTTCCGTAACATTAACGCTATCGGGTTCCTATTTGTAACACAACATACCACACCATTACTATGTGTGAAAATCCATTTTGGTGTCTTACACATGCGGGGTACCGACGTTACAAGGTCCGATACCCCGTACGGTTCAAAACGGCCACATCTTCAGGTAGGAGTGTCCAAATCGGTTCAAAATAGGTACCTATGTAGAAGGGTCCTACCGCTATTGATTTGTTCTGTTCGTTAATTTTTGCTTTATCCGTTATGGAGATACAAGTGTGCAAAGAAATTGCATATTTCCCGGGCGTTACGTGCCATTAACGTATTACGACTGGCTTCGAGGACGTCCTCGTAATACGTTAATGGCGCGTAACGCCCGGGAAATATGCAATTTCTTTGCACACTTGTATCTCCATAACGGATAAAGCAAAAATTAACGAACAGAACAAATCAATAGCGGTAGGACCCTTCTACATAAGTACCTATTTTGAACCGATTTGGACACTTCTACCTGAAGATGTGGCCGTTTTGAACCCTACGGGGTATCGGACCTTGTAACGTCGGTACCCCGCATGTGTAAGACACCAAAATGGATTTTCACACATCGTAATGGTGTGGTATGTTGTGTTAAAAATAGGAACCCGATAGCGTTAATATTACGGAAGATATATTGATTTAAATTTTATGTTATAAAATAAAATCCACAAGACCCATTTTCGTATAGAACGTTCCATTTAACGGTATACTAGCTGGCATGTTGTACAAGTCCTTTTAGGATAGGCCGAGAAAGGTAAAAGGCTTAAAATCCTTTTGATATGCGTATAACAAGCCATGCAGCTAGCAAAGCTATCCATTCATTCACCAGCGTCTCTTCTTCCTGACCAGCGTCTCTTCTTCCTGGCCAGCGTCTCTCCTTCCTGACCAGCGTCTCTTCTTCCTGGCCAGCGTCTCTCCTTCCTGACCAGCGTCTCTCCTTCCTGACCATGCAGCGTCTCTCCTTCCTGACCAGCGTCTCTTCTTCCTGGCCAGCGTCTCTCCTTCCTGACCAGCGCCTCTCCTTCCTGACCAGCGTCTCTCCTTCCTGGCCAGCGTCTCTCCTTCCTGACCAGCGTCTCTCCTTCCTGACCAGCGTCTCTCCTTCCTGGCCAGCGTCTCTCCTTCCTGACCAGCGTCTCTCCTTCCTGACCAGCGTCTCTCCTTCCTGGCCAGCGTCTCTCCTTCCTGACTAACTGGTCAGGAAGAAGAGACGCTAGTCAGGAAGGAGAGACGCTGGCCAGGAAGGGAAACACTGCATGGTCAGGAAGGAGAGACGCTGGCTAAGGAAGTTGCTTTGAGTAAGACACCAGAGGTTGGAGGATTAGATGGGCGTGCCCAGGGGTGGGGCACGAAATAGATTCACACACATGATGTCATGGTACTGGGGCATGGGGTGTGTCTCCTGACAGTGGGGGTACCACAGGCTACAGGAGCACACTCCCTCACCTCCAGCTGCAACACCATACTCTCCTTGGCAGTTCAAACTTGGCATCTCCACGCCCTTCCCAGGTAGCTCCACCCTCAGCTCCTCCCACTCCCCAGATAACCCTCCCATTCCCCCAGGTAGCTCCTCCCCCTCCCCCTCCCCCGTAGCTCCTCCCATTACCCATGGTAGCTCCTCCCCCTCTCCCCAGTAGCTCCTCCCCCTCTCCCCAGTAGCTCCTCCCCCTCCCATGTTAGCTCCTCCCCCTCCCCCATGTAGCTCCTCCCCCTCCCCCATGTAGCTCCTCCCCCTCCCCCATGTAGCTCCTCCCCCTCCCCCATGTAGCTCCTCCCCCTCCCCCATGTAGCTCCTCCCCCATGTAGCTCCTCCCCCTCCCCCATGTAGCTCCTCCCCCTCCCCCATGTAAGCTCCTCCCCCTCCCCCATGTAGCTCCTCCCCCTCCCCATGTAGCTCCTCCCCCTCCCCCATGTAGCTCCTCCCCCTCCCCCATGTAGCTCCTCCCCCTCCCCCATGTAGCTCCTCCCCCTCCCCATGTAGCTCCTCCCCCTCCCCCATGTAGCTCCTCCCTCTGCCCTAACTACATCCTCCATATGGTGGCTACTGGATCTGGCTCTACATGTACTCTCGAGGTAAAAGGGGGCGGGGTGTGTTTAATTATATTCTGCATTTGTTACACATAACTTCAGCAATGCCTGGTCCTGAAGTGTCTCCAATGTTTCTCAATCATGCCTGCACACCACTTCCATGCCAAGTCTCCTTCACTGTACACCTCCCACACACACACCTTCTCCCCATTGGTATGTGGTCATGTGACTTTTGGTATACTTACGTAACACGGTCCCGCCCACCAGCAAGGCTCCATCCGGCTATGGACGAGACCGTAAAGCTACACACGAAACAGCGCTACTGCACTGGCCGGAACGCGGAGGTGGACGGGGACATATTCAAGTTCAAAGGCGAAAGTGATGCGGTGGGCGTGGTCAAAATCCTGGAACCCACCTCGCCGATGCTCAACTACTACGAGTACGAGATCATCGACAGGGGAGAAAAATGCGCCATCGGGATTGGTGTGGGCGAGCAAAGATACCCGCTAGACAGGATGCCCGGGTGGAACGCTCACGGGATAGGTTACCATGCCGACGACGGTAAACTTTTCCATTACGACGATGACGGCTCAGCATACGGCAAGCCGTTTGGCCCCACCTCCGACGTGGGGGACCGAATGGGTTGCGGAGTGGACTTCGAGACTGACGTAGGCTACGGCTACGTAAACGTGTTCTTCACCCGCAATGGACAACAGATCGGCGAATCCATCAAGATGAAGCGACCACCTCGCGGCCTCTACCCGATAGTCGGAATGTACAGCCGAGGGGAAAAGGTCCGCTACCTCGGTCACTCTCGGAGACTCCCGTATATGGTGGTACCACCCATGGACCTGGATACGTCACCGTGGTCCGTGTGGTTGCGTTCAAACGGCGTGAGATTCCTGGAGGATGGGCTCACATTGGAATACTGTGGAGAGGGGCTTGAGAGTCAGGACATCGGTATTGCCCAAGCCAACTGCCATCTGAACTGGACAAACCACTACTTTGAGATGGAGATCCTGAGTGCTGGAAAGGAAGGATGTTTGGCCATTGGTCTGGCCAAGTCCACGTACCCATTACATCGTCATCCCGGGTGGGACAAGGAGTCCGTCGGTTACCATGCCGACAATGGGCAGCTGTACAAAGAGGTGGAGGTGGGAATGCCCTTTGGCCCCACCTGCACAGAGGGGGACAGGATGGGGTGTGGTATCCTGTTCCCTGCCACAGATGATATGGTATTGTCCAACTTAAGCGAGTCAGATTCGGACGTCGAACAGACAGCCGAGTTTGTGTACGAGGAAGACGATCAGGAGAGGGTGTGGTCTGGATCAGACTCAGGGGATGATCAGGACTTCTTGAAGCAGCTGCATGTCAAGTACAGAGCGCTTATGAAGCAGAAGTCTCAGGTGAAGGGAGAGAAGAGAACGAAGACGAAGGAGACAGGGAGTGTGTGCACCGTGTACTTCACAAAGAACGGGGAGCGTGTGGGCAGTGTGGAGTGCAGTGTCCCCAGGGGAGGGTTCTATCCTGTGGTGGCCATGCTTAGTGGAGGGGAGAAGATTAGGGTGAATTTTGAACCCTTGACGGGGTAAAAAGAAAAAGCAGAGCCACTTGACTGTTAGTATTCTTCGTTTGTGTTGTGTATGTGTGTGTGTGTGGTGTGTGTGTGTGTGTGTGTGTTGGTGTGCATGTGAACAGGTTAGATTTCGTACAAGGTCATTTACAGTGCACTTCGACCGCTTTTTAAAAAACCAATTTTCCATGAAAATTTTTTTAAACAAAAATTTGCTAACGGTCTTTGACATCCTCGTCGGGTGGATGCTTGTGGCTCAGCAACGTGCCTTTAATCACAAGTAATGACATGATGGCCACAAGCACGAGACAGCACGCGTTCACGACGGCGAACAAAAGGATCGTGGAGTTGAAGTCGGGCATGACGTCGGCAGTGACCATCAATTCCCGCCTGATGACCGCGTCGATGGGGAACGTGTACATGTGCAGACAGCTGACTGTAGCCGCACACAGATGGAACAGCTGGTGGCTCTGAAAGACGGCGTCGAAGCGGCCAGGCGCGAATCGCTCGGGGACTTTGGAGATGAAGAAGAACGCCAAAAGAACTATCATATTGATCGCAAACAGATGAAGATAGTGCGTCTCCATGGTGCAGTTACGCCCCGCAAACTGGCAGTCGAGGAACCTAATCCATGCTGGTACAGAGAAGATGACGTAAGGGAGACCGTAAGCGAACGCCCGGATCACGATCGAAGCGCCATCGCTCCCAGTAGAACAGAGGTAGAAGAAGGTGGAGAGCGATCCGCTGAAGGTGTACATGCTGATCCCCATGTAGTCGACGAGGAAGCACACCTGGCGCACCTCCAGGCGCATGCACCCGAGCATGTGAGCTCCGCTACTGCACACCGCGTACGTGCAGCAGCCGGCCCAGAGGCAGACGAGCGGGTAGAAGTAAGGTTCGCTCAGGTCCAGGCGGTGGGAGAGTACCCAGAACCACACAATCCACACCAACAGCGGGATAAAATGAGTCCAGAAGTTTAGGCAGTCGTTATTCTTCGGGACAAACGCGTAGGCGAGCGCTTCGGAGAAGCTGCTGTTCGGCTTGCGGTAACCGCCCACGATGAACGGTTCCCGGTAGTACGGCGGCACTTTGATTCGGTGGAACAGCGAAGGAAATGAAGGCGCTGCATTTTTTGAAGCGCTCATTCCGTTCGGGTGGTCCAGCTGCAAAACCTAAAATGGGATTGGATCACACTCTTAGCGACCGTATACATACAGTTATGGTTTTGCAAGTAATGTAATACATTACGCGGTTTTGTAGTAATAACATCAAGCGGTTTTGTGGTTTGAACGTTTCATCCTCTGAGAGTACTAGGTAGCCAGCGCGTGCTACTATAAAGATTGTGTGTCATTGGGTATTTCATAATCATCGAGGACGCAGCACGGGACATACTGTTAGTTGTGTTACTATATATAAAAAAATGTGTGCAAATTTGGTGCTCACAGTTGAGGTTTCGTGTTGATATAGCAGACCACAGTTATATGTGAGGTGGCAATCGTAGCAATGAATGATTCTAAGAAAACAACTACATGTAAACACATAAAACATCACACAAGCGCAGGATGTATTTGAGAGTTTCAAATACAGCAACGTATAGGGCTATAAGTTTGATAAGTGAAAGAAGGCTGCTTAAATCCACTTTCCACTGGGTACTGCTTCTTGACTTAATGATATACTCATACATGTAGCTTTGTTCTTTTCTGATTCAATACCCACCTTGGAAGTTCTGTGGATGACACAGGTTGTTAAACAAGTAAATAAAAACCTTCTCTAACGAGAAAGTTGGTGGGCATATAGGATTGACAATGTTGGTGTAAAAAGCACGGAAACAAGTGTGACAGAAATGTTACTGGAAAATTGAAATAGGCCTATATTTAGCCCAGTCACATTTAGGCAGCGCACGCCTGAGAAAATGGGCTAAATATAGGCCTATTTCAATTTTCCAGTAACATTTCTGTCACACTTGTTTCCGTGCTTTTTACACCAACATTGTCAATCCTATATGCCCACCAACTTTCTCGTTAGAGAAGGTTTTTATTTACTTGTTTCATAAGTTTTTTTTTCTCCGTGTCAACGAAGCTTCATAACTGTAATGTGATGAGGAACGATGTGCAATGGACAAAATGTCTATACCTTACGAACGCTTTGTGCATTGCCCCGACCACAAGTTACTATATAACTTTAATAAATACGTATGTAAAATTAATGTTACAATAACAATAAAATTAATAGTGATAAGTGTAGTTGTTTTTGATAAAATAAACTTTTTTTCAGGATCGGCCTTGTAGCTCTCGCGTACAGAGGCCTTCTTTTTTTCAGGGTCGGCCTTGTAGCGCTCTCGGGCTTTAGCCTTGTTCTCTTCTTGCTTTTGGAGGTATTCCGCTCGTTGCTTCGTTCTCTTCTTTCGATTACGCGAAGGCATTTTTAGAAAAACAACTTCACTAGCCAAAATAAGTAACGACTAAACTGACACCAAAATAAATTTTGTGCCTGTTGGAGTATTTATACTGCCTAAAATTATCCATACTCCTGTATTTAGAACATAGTAATATACCCATACCGTATATAGTACTTTTTCGTTGTAGCTTCTTTATTACCTTAAGGGGCACCGCGCCGGTAAATTCTGAAGCGATTGGTACTATCGCCGTTCTTTAAAACCATTCCTAGCGTGAGTTATACTTGACGGAGAAGAAGACGACGACGACCAACAATTTTTTTGGGCATGGGCACGAGAAACAGGTTCTTAGTTGGTCTAGAAGGGCATAGTTTTATGACATGAAACTAGCACCAAAACGTAGATCTTGGTGTTGTCGTTCGATTGCTGCAAAGAGAAAAGCTATCCGTTTCTTCGTTGTCCCTCGCGACGCAACTGAAAATTTTTAATGACATTCATGACTCCTCAATCAATCCTATATTGAACCTGCTGACGCAGGTTCAGATTAGGACATTATTGCAATGAATCCTCAATAATGCACGCGCAACCAGTACTAAAATATAAATACATCACAACGTTGGTAACCCATATATCCCCTGCCAAGTTGAATCCAACAGGCACGCTGGATGGATGGATGGTAATAAATTATATGCATTTCTCATAGCGAACGCTGATTTCAGCAGTTATTATTAGTGCATGGATGGACACACAAGTTAGCGCATCGTTTGGCTTGGCCGATGATTTGCTATATCATCCCTATAGCCCTGGAGTCAGCAGTCCTTTTTTTCAATATGTCACTATAGTTACGATTTAGTTGAAAAGCGTGTTGGAATAATCACTTTACTCTTCCTGCATGATTTCTTTTAGACAATAATGGTTTTTGCTGTTCGAACGTTTTGGGACCTAAATTTAGTTACATTTAAGGTACTGACATGTAGTACAAGTCCTTTTAGGATAGGCCGAGAAAGGTAAAAGGCTTAAAATCCTTTTGATATGCGTATAACAAGCCATGCATGCTAGCAAAGCTATTCATTACGCTATGTGCGCAGGAAACAAAATATATGCGGATAGCTCCGCGCGCCGCTACCCGCACAGCTTGCTATACGCATATACATGCAATGGATTATGTTCAATCTTCAAATGTCCTTATTTTAATGTCCTAGGCGTCATCCCGGGGGTACGTTTGTACACCCGGGTGTACAGATATTCAGAGTCAGAATGCCATTTTGTTACCATGCAACAGAGCTGAAATTCAACAGTGCACACATGCATTTTTAGTTCTGAGCTGAAATAGGTAAGGTCTAGTTCCATCTACACACTCGTAACCAGGTTGCCAAAGTGAAGCTCCCCCATGCAGTCGCGCGTATCAGCATGCAGTACACCTCAGAGGACCTCACTTAGGCAACCTGGGTGTGCGCATGTCGGCGTGTGTGTGTCGGTGTGGATGTGAACAGGTTGAACTTGGTACAAGGTCATTTACAGTCCACTCCGAGCTTGCTATCCGTTTTTATCTTTATTTTAAAATATAAAAATCAATATTCCATGCAGAAAAAGAAATAAAGAACACCAAATTTGCTAATGGATTATTTGTCTTTGACATCCTCGTCGGGTGGATACTGCTTGTTGCTCAGCAACGTGCCTTTAATCACCATTAATGACATGACGGCCACAAACACAAGACAGCACGCGTTCACGACGGCGTACAAAAGGATCGTGGAGTTGAAGTCGGGCATGACGTCGGCAGCGACCATCAATTCCCGCCTGATGACCGCGTCGATGGGGAACGTGTACATGTGCAGACAGCTGACTGTAGCCGCGCACAGATGGAACAGCTGGTGGCTCTGAAAGACGGCGTCGAAGCGGCCAGGCGCGAATCGCTCGGGGACTTTGGAGATGAAGAAGAACGCCAAAAGGATTATCATACCAATCGCGAACAGATGAAGATAGTGCGTCTCCATGGTGCAGTCACGCCCCGCAAACTGGCAGTCGAGGAACCTAATCCATGCTGGTACGGAGAAGACTACGTAAGGGAGACCGTAAGCGAACGCCCGGATCACGAAGCGCCATCGCTCCCAGTAGAACCGAGAAAGCCCGCTCATGGCCGTGGCACCAACGCAGAGGACTCCGAAGACGACGAGGGTGACCCATTTGTAGCGGATGTAGAGACTGTCGGGAGGGTAGAGGTAGAAGAAGGTGGAGAGCGATCCGCTGAAGGTGTACATGCTGATCCCCATGTAGTCGACGAGGAAGCATACCTGGCGCACCTCCAGGCGCATGCAACCGAGCACGTGGGCTCCGCTACTGCACACAGCATACGTGCAGCAGCCGGCCCAGAGGCAGGCGAGCGGGTAGAAGTAAGGTTCGCTCAGGTCCAGGCGGTGGGAGAGTACCCAGAACCACACAATCCACACCACCAGCGGGATGAAATGAGTCCAGAAGTTTAGGCAGTCGTTATTCTTCGGGACAAACGCGTAGGCGAGCGCTTCGGAGAAGCTGCTGTTCGGCTTTCGGTAACCGCCCACGATGAACGGTTCCCGGTAGTACGGCGGCACTTTGGCTCGGTGGAACAGCGAAGGAAATGAAGGCGCTGCATTTTTTGAAGCGCTCATTCCGTTCGGGTGCTCCAGCTGCAAAACCTAAAATGGGATTGGATCACGCCCTTCCTGCAGGTGCGCTCTAATTGTAATATTTCTCGAATAATTTTTCTATTTAACGCAACGGCAGAAGAAATCCTTGGTACATTGCAATAGCGAAAGCCTACAATGTTTGCACATTGTCAAGGCCGTTGGTGCAATGATGCTTGGAACTCGGCCATTCATACTTACACAGCTTGAAGTATCATGCGACTAGCAAAACTCAATGAAAAGGTTCAATTGCGATCATTCATAATCCATGACGTCATACATGAATGGTGGAATAAAGCTACTGTAACTGTGCCTAGAAAAGAAATATGTTCGGAGTTTTGGCGTCTGGGAGACTTGTAAGCACATATCTCCTCCGTATTTTCCCGTGCCTTTTTAAACTACAGTCCAAACCCTTCAGGTAAACACGAACGTCCAACAAGCAGCACCGAACCAGTTCTTTTTCACTCTTGAGCATGTGGAGGGAATACATCACATCGTCGTGTTCCTAACGGGCCAAATCCCCTTCGCCGAAGGGTTCGGAGGTTCCATCTATTTTGGTTGGGCAGTAGGTAGCGACATAGCCTGGCAGTTGCTGGGTTACATCTCCAACGACAAGCCCAGCGCCATATTTAAGATCTCCAAGGTGAGGCCCACTGAAGTCAGCATCAGTCCATTTGGCGGCGATACCATGGAAACCATGGGAGAAGTTAGCGCGCAGAACGCTTTGCTTGGTATCTCTGTGGAGCCGCTGACTATGATCCTCCAGCAAACACCAGCTGACAACACGCAACCATCTACCGTAGAGCCGTTTGTAGATTTCACCCAGAAGATGCTCCAGAACTTTGTCAACTACGCCGGTTCGTTCGCCATAAACCCTGCTATTACCCCGCTGAGCCCCAACCAGACGTACATACCTTCCAGTGTTCTGGAAAGGTGGTACGCCAATTTCCAACACAAACTTCAAATGGACCCCAATTTTTGGAAAACATAAGTCTGTTATGTATTAGATAAGTCTGGTATTAGATTGGTATTTGTTTTCGTTTCCTCACACTCGGCCCCAATTAGAAAATTAGCTAGCTGTTATAAAAATCAATTGTCTGCACATACAACAATTCGACGCAAGCACTTGCTCACAGGGCGCATGCGCGGAAAGAAAACGATAGGGGTGTAGGGAGAGGGGTGAAAGAACTACAACGCAGCTGTCGTTTTGTGCTTCTTTCTGAGCTTATGGCTACCACTCTGCGGTCTGTTGAGGTCAGAAGCACTAGATGGTCGCCCAGATGTGCTAAGAGAGAGAGAGAGAATCAAATGTTGCCATGGTGCCCTAATCTCTTACTTGGAAACACTCAAGTCTTTATTTAAGTGTTCAAAAGATCCAGTCAACTGTTCGTGCTACACAGGAAACGCCAACATAGTGAAGAGGTGAGACGCACAAGACACCATTGCCCCACACCTGCAAGCTCTTCAAGCAGCCGAGACATTCCTTAACGCTGGCCAGAGCTGCATGTGAAGTTGCTTTCAGGAGGAGGACATTCTGAGAAGGGTGTGTTTAGATGGGCGTGTCCAGGGTGGGGCACAAAATGGGCGTACCTTTTCAAGTGGATCAAGTCCACAGACACCACATGACTGGAGTGTGTGTGTGCGTGTGTGTGTGCATGAATGTGTGTGTGCATGTGTGTGTGTGTGTGCATGTGTGTGCGTGTATGTGTGTGTGCATGTGTGTGTGTGCGTGCATGTGTGTGTGCGTGTGTGTGTGTGCATGTGTGTGTGTGCGTGTGCGTGTGTGCGCGTGTGTGTGCATGTGCATGTGTGTGCATTGTGTGTGTGTGTGCATGAATGTGTGTGTGTGCATGTGTGTGTGTGTGTGCATGTGTGTGCGTGTGTGCGCGTATGTGTGTGCGCGTGTGCATGTGTGTATGCGTGCGTGTGTGTGCATTGTGTGTGTGCGCGTGTGTGTGTGTGCGTGTGTGTGTGTGCGTGTGTGTGTGTGCATGTGTGTGCATGTGTGTGTGTGTGCGTGTGTGTGTGCGTGTATGTGTATGTGCATGTGCATGTGTGCGTGCGTGTGTGCATTGTGTGTGCGCGTGTGTGTGCATTGTGTGTGTGCGCGTGTGTGTGCATGTGCGTGTGTGTGCATTGTGTGTGTGTGTGCGTGCGTGCGGGCACGCACATTTACAAGCATGCATTGGGGAGTGCATATGTGTATGCATATGAGTATGTGTACATTGTGTATAGTGTTGGTGTGAGCAACCATCACTATAGGAGCACCTGGCACATCCACACTCCCTCACCTCCAGCTGCAACACCATACTCTCCTTGGCACAGTACACTCGAGTGAACAGTTCAAACATGGCATCACCCCAGGAAGCTCCTCCCCCTCTCCTAACTCTACGGCCACATTCTCCATATGGGTGGGTACTGGCTTCTGGTGGTCGGGACTCTTACTCCCCTGCGAGGAGGGTTGGACTGGGCTCTTCGGAGGCCGTGGTGCGCTGTAAGGGGTGGGGCGTGGGGGCGGGGCAGAGGGGGGCGGAGATTTGCTGTGATTGGACGGCGTTGCTGGTGTCTTCGTAGGCTGAAGGTGCTCTGCCTTTAGTGTCTTGGAGGCATCGGAATGAGCCGGAGCTATCCGTGGTGACTAACAAGCCAAGGTGTGTGTGTGTGTGTGTGTGTGTGTGTATGTGTGTGAGTGTGTGCGTGTGTGTATGTGTGTGTGTATGTGTGTGTGTGTGCGTGCGTGTGTGTGTGTGAGTGTGTGGTGCAAGGTTTGTGTGCATAAGTGTGTGTTTGTGTGTGTATGTGTGTGCGTGTGTGTGTGTGTGTGCGTGTGTGAGTGAGTGTGCGTGTGTGAGTGTGTGTGTGAGTGTGTGTGGTGCAAGGTTTGTGTGCATGAGTATGTGTTTGTGTGTGTATGTGTGTGTGTGTTTAGCATGTTCAAGGGTCGAGTGCATGAGTGTGTGTGTGGGTATGTGTTTGTGTGTTTAGTGTGTATGTTCAAGGGTTGAGTGCATAAGTGTGTGTGTGGGTATGTGTTTGTGTGTTTATTGTGTATGTTCAAGGTTTGTGTGCATGTGTTTGTGTGCATGCATGTGTGTGCATGTTACATATAAACTTCAGCAATGCATACAGTCCCATTCCCAGTCTCTTACACATGCGTATCAGCAATGCGTCCCATTCCCAGTCCCTTACACATGCATATCAGGGCTGGCAACCTGAGCCACTAAAACTTGTACACCTTGGAATGTAAACAAACATGTGGACCCATCGCTTGACCACATCCAATGATTAAAATAGCTATGGATGCAGTGTTGGTACCCTTTCAGTTAAGTCTTGTGGAGGCCCTTTTATGAAACAGCAGACTACTGACCAGGACAGAAACAGCAGACTACTGACCAGGACCGAAACAGCAGACCACTGACCAGGACAGAAACAGCAGACTACTGACCAGGACAGAAACAGCGGACTACTGACCAGGACAGAAACAGCAGACTACTGACCAGGACCGAAACAGCAGACTACTGACCAGGACAGAAACAGCAGACTACTGACCAGGATAGGAACAGCGGACCACTGACCAGGACAGAAACAGCAGACTACTGACCAGGACAGAAACAGCAGACCACTGACCAGGACAGAAACAGCAGACTACTGACCAGGACAGAAACAGCAGACTACTGACCAGGACAGAAACAGCAGACTACTGACCAGCATTGCTCATACCACCCACTTGCTAAAGCTTCTTGACAAAGAGTGGACATATTTGGCTCCTACTGATCTTGCAAAGAAAAAGTTGGATAAAAGAGTTGTATGTTTAACGTAGCCATGCCAGATAGAGTAGTTTGGCTTCAGAAGAAGTTGAATGTAGACATAAAAGAGGCTAAACGAGATGAGAGTTTTAAGATGAAGCAATTGGACACCCACACAAATATGCCAAATCTCTCTAGCCATGTAGTGCTTCAAGTTTGGAAACAGTACGATAGATATGTTTGTAAAGTAAGCTCGTAGTGCACTATAAATGCTACATGACTGCCTGCATGTGTGTGTGTGTGTGTGTGTGTGTGTGTGTGTGTGTATGTGTGATGCCTGCGCAATGTGTGTATATATACACACAACACACATTTGCAGGCATTAAAGGTTACCGTAGGGAACAAAAGACAGCAAAGCAAAGAGAAACAAAGGTCTTGTACGTGGATAACAAAGAGCCACAATCACACAACCCATATCTTCTGGACTCCGAGATATTATTGCCACATCTCGAATTGCTAAGAAGGGGTTGCGTTGCAATCCATCACTAGTGCACATTCACCTAGAGTATCTCTGATGGGATAGTGCACACTAGAAGGGTCTTCTTATTAGTAAATTTGGTCCATCATCAAAGAAATTGACGGAGACACGCAAAAGACCTTGTCTCTCCATGAAAGTGATTCAAGATGTATGGCAACAGAACATAACATATAGGGTTTTACTGTGTCCTGAAGATAATAACGTAGCTTAAAGGCCGCCTCCTGTTTGTCCTTCAATGTCATCACACAGCTCTGCCAACGGCATCCATCTTTACACATTCGAGTGTGAGTCTAGAGTTCAGTTTCTGGGTGGATTTTTTGTCCGTCATAAGTGTGTAAGGACTTCGGTTTGGACACTTCCATCCCATTCAAAACACCAGCCCTATACAAGCGGCTTGCATTGTTTGCAAACGAGACTAAGCAAAGCTTGATCCTCATTGCCCTCAAGTAAAAAGCTCTCAATATTGACTACAACATTTTTCAAGCATCTCATCTGCCACGTAAATTCCTTCCATATCCCCCATATCCCCCATATCCCTCACCCCCTTCCTCCTCATCACGTTTCCTCACCTCCTTGGACGCCCTGATGATGTTGGTGGCATCCTCAATCTCCCTTCTCAGCCTCACAACCCAGAGCTGCCTCTCCTTCGAGTCCCCAGCCCTCAGCTTGTACTCCTCACCGTTGGCTCCGCTGATGGTGAAGGTCTGGGCATCCTCGTCGCTCGGGGCAACCACAGCACCCTGCATAGAAGTAGGAGAGGGGTCAATGGTTAGGGTCAGGTGAGGGTCAATGGTTAGGGTATCTGATCGTCAGGTGAGGGTCAACAGTTTAGGTATCTGATCGTCAGGTGTGGGTCAATGGTTAGGGTATGTGATCGTCAGGTGTCAAGCATTTTAAACATCAAAACAACTGTACCCTGACCCTTAGTGTTGACACATCTAAAGGTAACTAGGGAGGGGGTAAAGTAACTAGGGAGGGGGGTAAGGTAACTAGGGAGGGGGTAAGGTAACTAGGGAGGGGGTACTACTCTAACTCTTTCATGGGCAACAGAGCAATATTGCGCCGCAGGTGCTATAGCAATTAACACTTTGTAGTCAACAACATATTGTTTCCTGGTCATATAGTGTAAGTT
>JABACO010000017.1:329724-350774 GCA_013339895.1 Ephydatia muelleri | reverse complement strand
GACAAGGGATGGAGGTGCTCACGTCTGTGGAAGGGGGGGGGGGGGGGGGGGGGGGGGGGGCATAGCTTATGTCCGTACACATACACACCCTCCACACATACACCCTCCACATACACACATTTACACACACATACACGTACGTTTTCCCCTCTGGTATCATTCCTCGCAGCAATACTCATAGACACCAAAGTACGCACCAGTGGCAGGAACATCTGAATGGGAGAGATAGCGGTGTGAGCAGACGCCTACACGACACCCCCACCCCCGCCCCGCCAGACGACACAGCCCAACCCCACCCGCCCCGCCCACACCACGACACCCGCCGCCAGACGACACAGCCAACCAACCCCGCCCCCCGCCCACACCACTACACCGCCGCCAGACGACACACGCAACCACCGCCCCGCCCACACCACGACACCCGCCGCCCCGCCCAGCAACCCGCCTCCGACGCCAAACCACGACACGCGCCGAACCCGCCGACACCACGACACACCCGCACCTCTACACCCACCACACCCTCACCACTACACCCAACACACACTCACCTCTACACCCACCACACCCTCACCACTACACCCACCACACCCTCACCTCTACACCCACCACACCCTTACCTCTCAGTAGTGTTGCCCCTACCCCTCTATAGGAGCTTCGTATCCCTCCTTCCTGGTACAGCTTGATAGCACAATCCAGAGATCCCTTGTACTTCATGCCTTTACCTGAATCACGCTGTACCTGAGGAGGGGGGAGGGGTGGGGAAGGGTGAGGGGTGGGGAAGGGGGAGGGGTGGGGAAGGGGGGGAGGGGTGATGCACACATTGGATCTAGAGGGTGGCGGGACACGCCTCCTAGGATGTACAGTCCCCAGGCTTGACCTTACCTCTTAGCTGTGCTACACCCACGTGAATATAGAATGATCAAAAGGTGAGCACTTGTAGAGTCACCCACATACACACATCACTCTAAACATACATGTACACACACATACACATGCACACATGTACACACATCTTATGCACACATGCACATGTGCACATATACACACACATGTGCACACCTACACACATGCATACACATGCACACACACACCTACTCACACACATACACACATCTACACACATACACACATCTACACATACACAATGCACATACACACCTACACACACACCTACACACAACCTACACACACCTACACACACACACACACACCTACACACACACACGCACACACACATGCACATACTTGCATGACACATTTGACTCGTTCAAATGGCACCATTACTGTGGTGGAGAACACACCAGATATGAACCCAGCTATTGTTATCTGGGTCAGCCTGATAGTGGGAGGGGCAATGGATCAGGAGACATCCACACACAGGGCACCATTCTCACGTGAGGTTGCCTCCATCCTTGCTCCTCCGTTGGATCTTTTTGCCAAATTCATATCCATAAAAGGAAATGGCAAAGATGGGCGTTACCCCCGCCAGGGGTGATGCCATACCCTTGTACAGACCTCTGATGCCCTGGAGTGAACGGAGGGTGGCGGGGGAGGGGCCCACATAAGATAAAGACACACCCCTTTCCCCCGGTGACGTACCTCATTTCGTATCGTCTTTACTGTACAGTCCACTGCTGACGCGTACAGCGGAGATTCGCCCGGAGCGGGCTTTGGTTGCGTCTGAAGTCTGACCTGTTTACAGTCGTAGTTCCAAGAAAGGAGCGCAAAAGGAAAAAAAAAAAAAGGAAAAAAAAGGGTACTCACGTGCTACCACTCCAAGCGCTGTATATACCTTAATAGTATCCAGAGGGTATCCGACTAGAACGTTGCACACCCCTCCGAACCCACCTGCCACGAAGCTCTTCAACAGACCCGCCTGTTTGGCGGGACGCTGCTCTCCAGTGGTCTCTTCCATGACCCGCTCTGTTTCTTCCCGTCCTCTGCAGCAGATTATACAACCGAAGGGGCCGCTCCGTGTGCCGTGTTCTTGCCCTCGGATATTCTTGTAAACGTTATTCTATTAGGAAGCTGTACATGTACAAGTATTGAACGCCTCTTTCGTCAATGAATCCAATACGCATGCATATCATGTACACGTGGTCAGATTATTCGTTGAACAAAGAACGATCACATCAGCTAAGAAACGTTCAATTCCCTGTGCTACATTAAATTTCTCTTAGAACATCAACTGTCTGCTACCAGAGATCCACTTCTTCCAGACAGGTGCAACAAGAGACAACATCTTCTATACCCCAGCCGTCATCATCCAGGGAAGGTGCATCTCTGTTTGGTACTCTATATGATGTTCAGGCTCTTCCGCATGCTAAAGAAACCTCTTGTCCAACCCACCAGCCACGCATGGCTCATAGGTGTTCTTAAAAGGAGATGTTTGAGGCGGGTCACCAACCCCACCAGCTGTTACCATGGCAACACTTATCCATTGGTCCTAAATTACTCACTCGCATTGTTTTATACCGAATGGTCGCAAATGAAGACAAAGTTTTTTAACGGCTATTTCAATAGTAATAGCAGTTGGCTAGCTGATTCGAGTTATTCTTACAAACTGCATATAATATTAATCCAGATAAGCGGGTTAAGAATCTAAATCGAGGCCCTCTCAAATCAATTGAAATCGTGACCAAATATTCAAGGTGAGCGAGCTGATGTTGACCTGTGGCGGCAGAGCTCATAGTACCAAAGCCTCCGATGGTAGGCATAGTCCTACCAATACTAGCAATGAGTCCTCATGCGAATAGACCATGGATAGATATGCTGTTCTTTAATGTGATACGACCACCGCCCCCCCCCCCCCCCCACCCCCCCATGGTGATGGTTATCTTATTATTGCAAGCTTACAATCACGTGCAATTGAAGTTGGTTACTGTGGTTTTCAAAAACTGGCTCAGTCATGGTATTAACACCTACATCATCTGTCACCTTGAATTGTAATCAAAATGGATTCTCATTTATTCATAAACGAAGACAAACATAAATATGACATACAAATAATACATATACATAAACAACAAAATGACAGAACAAGGGAATGAAATAAAAGTGTTAATCCAATTTTGGCAATTCTGCCGGTAGCCCAGCATCATCATCCATTCCAACACCACTTCTCCACTTGGTGCGAGAACCACGCAAGCAAAGATTTGTTGCTCGAAGTATTGCAAAACTCAGCTTTGCAC
Source organism: Ephydatia muelleri (assembly GCA_013339895.1). Lineage (NCBI taxonomy): Eukaryota > Metazoa > Porifera > Demospongiae > Spongillida > Spongillidae > Ephydatia > Ephydatia muelleri. The sequence continues at coordinate 347,583 of JABACO010000017.1, read as the reverse complement.
GCAACCATCCTGTAGTTTGCCCCAGTGGTTTCTCCCATTTAATGCTTATGCTTTGGGCTAACCTTTTTAGTAAGAAATTTGCTTCTCTACCCAGCATTCCATCAGTAGATACAACAAAAGGGGTAAAGATGCTCCACGTGCTTCAGCTGCACTGTTGTACTTCCATTTCTTCTCTTCTTCTGCTGAGGAAAGTACTGCAACTGTGTTCCGAGGTATGTGCGATGGTGCATCGGTGTCTACTACTCGCACATCTAGCAAGGCTACTGACTGAGGTTGCCAAAGACCTCTAATACTGATGTCCGCAATCAGGGCAGGGGTACCGTCTCTGATGTTAGCCTCCTTCACAATTGGCTCCTTTATCACATTCCTGAATGCTATTGAGGCCAGATCTCCAAGTGCATCTCTGATTTCATTATGGCGTTGGATGACCAGCCCCCCCTTTCTGCAGTCTAGGGCATGCTCAAGATTGAATGCTGCACCACATCCATCACAGGTGGCTGGCATCCTAAGCAAAGGACGCTTGTATCTCATCGCCAGTGCATCTCAGAATTCTGTTGCAGACAAATCAAAGTGGTGTGTACACAGTGGCAATACTGCTAGCCATGCAGAAGTTTTTACCATCAACTGAACGTCGAAATGCTTCTTCTTTGCATCCAAGATAGAATCACCTTGAATTAATTATGGAGCAAGGGGGCTCCAACCCGACCAATGGCCATGTAAGTGTACTATTTGGCCATCGCAGGTCCGGCTCTACGGTACACTGTACATGTATCAACCGGACCACTTTTCCGGGGTGGGGGGAGAAATTTATTTTGAGCAGTTGGATATCTCGTCTCGTGCCCAGACCCAAAGTTACGCTACTTTTCGCGTAGCTGTGATGCAATCTACGTAACTTTGGGTCTGGGTACGAGACAGTCATGATCAATGGCCAGGGGTGTATAAGGTCAGAAGAGGTGCCCAGCGGTGCAATGATCTGGAGATTTTATGTGGCATAGAAGCAGTTAGAGGAGGTAAGGTACCTGTGAGCGTTGGAGTGAGCTAGCCGATAGTGCATCGACCTCCCTACGAGGCAAACCATGGATACTAAGCTAATGGTGGAAACGGGCTTCGCTGACACCAATTAACGCGTGTGATCCGAGGGTCTCGGGTGCCCGTTCCTTAAAAGCTCCTCGTCACCTTAAAGCTTGAACGTAACTAGGCTATCAGCCATTGGTACCGTAAGGACGTTTTAGCGCTAGACAAAGAAGAATGCATCTAATTCTACGTGTTTACGATGTAACCGTATTTCCGACGCAGTTTTTGGTTGCTTCGTTACCAACCTCCTGTGGATGTCTGCAACGGCCAACGGTCACGTGATCCGTTTTCAGTAGTAATTGCGTAGTCGATCCTAGACTATGTACGTAGGTACATGCAGAGACAATGACACTGTTGGCAATAGTTGCCATGTTTGTGAGTTGACTGTGCCCAGATGAAGCCCGCTGATGTAGTAACGAGAAGTGCGTAGTGTTAGTGGTTGTGTTAGCAGTTTTCCTACAATTAACTGTTAATAATTTCTTTTCTTTAGGACATTAACAATGTTTTTCTTTAAAAGCTACACCAAGGTACCAAAGCAAGGTGGTCGGGTGTATGGTGGTGGTGGTCTAGTTGAGGTGGAAGGTAGTGTTGTGTGGGGAGGAAGAGAAGGAGGAGTGTACATGTTCAATGAGACGAATTCCATTTGGAATGAAACAGCTGAAGGTGACGAGTACGGAGCGAGACTAGCTGTGTTTGGAGGAAGGCTAGCAAGGGTTGGAGGTTATAAGAACAGTGTGTATAGTAAGGGGGTGATGAAGTTGAGAGGAGGGAGATGGTCCCTCATGCCAGACATGTTGATAGGGTGTACTGGGTCTTGTGTACTTTGTGTTAGTGGAGGTGTTATGGTGGTGATGGGAGGGGGCGTTGATGAAGGGAGACAACTAGATGATGTTCAGGTGTTCGATGGTGAGACACAGACCTGGCACAGAGGACCATCACTTCCGCAGCTGTGTTGGGCCATGTCAGCAGTGGTCCATGGGGACCTGGTCTTCGTGATGGGAGGTCATGGCATGGACAGAGCAGTGTGGTGTGCCGACATCCATGACCTGGTGAGCCACTGAGCATTGTGTTGCATCTCTGTCCCTTTGTTTAGCGTGTACATGAAGCAGTGGCAGCGGAAGGGGGAGGAGGTGGGTCGTCGAAGGCAATGTTGCAAATACCTAACTGCCCAGAGATTGAAATAACCTAACCTAAAATTGATGCCAAAGGTGAACTGTCCAGCCAGAGGGCATAGCCTACCTTACCTTCTATTGCACTAATTTGTAGTAGTAGTAGTTATATAATGCAATATTCCACCGACTATTATAAAGAATTTCTCTATGGGTAACCACATCCCCCCCCCCCCTCCCCCCCTCCTTCCCGCTAGCTGGACAGGAGGAATACTATCAACAAAAGCCCTCCTGCTGTATATCTATCCTTTTTAGAGCCACCCCACGATTCTTATTTACCTTCCACCACCGTTTTGAAACGTCTTCATTCCTCAGCTACTACTGATGTGTTGATGCCATCATGTCTGTATTGTGTGTGCACTCACATAGTGACACACATGTACCCATCTCCACCCATCTCCACCACACACGCAACCCATTTCCACCACACACGCATGTGCACACATGCATGCGCGTACACTCACTAGACTACCACACCCACCCACGACACACAGCAATCCATCTGGAGAAGGCTACCAGATGTGCCGCATGAGTATTCTTCAGTGTGTGTGGTTCAAGGCGTGCTCCTTGCCCTTGGAGGACTAGATGGGTTAAAGAAGACCTCAGCCATCCATGCCTTCCATCATTATGATCAGAACTGGGAACTTGTTGCACACCTGCCATTTGCATGTTATTCGGTGGACACGCTATCGCTCTCAGGGGGAGGGCTGTTGGTTGTTGATGGGGACAGTCAACAGGTCTTGAAGATCACTGTGGAAGGTAAGTGATGCGACAATGAAATTGTACTAATGGAAGTATTTTCAGGACTGCCTAAGCTCTTCCCCATCACACCAACAATCCCCAACAGAGCAGATGAAAGGTATGTGAGTGTGGGGCACAACCCTGGAAGGAGATAGTACAGTGTACATAACAGATACATGTATGCAATGTGCAGACAGACACCTCTCTCAGTTCACATAAAAAGACAATGTAATCATATCATTGTTCAATTAAAGTAACACAGTTTGTCTAGGCACATGAAAATCAAATTCCAGTGATTGCTTTATGGATAGAAATCATACTTATCAATTGTGTGTGTGTGTGTGTGTGTGTGTGTGTGTGTGTGTGTGTGTGTGTGTGTGTGTGTGTGTGTGTGTGTGTGTGTGTGTGTGTGTTGTGTGAAATTGTCATATGAAGACAGTTGATGTGGTCTGGTGAGAGTGGTGTCACAAAACAAGATCCCAGCACATCAGGTGGGTGATGTGTGTGTGCAGGTAGATCATGTGATCAGTATCTGCTCCATCTGTGTACAGTTCCTGTGTCATTGGATAGTGAGCCATCATTGCCTCTCCTCATGGACAAAGTAGCAGCTGTGATTCCCAGCAAGTATATGATAGTGGGACTTCAACTTCGTCTCTCACTAGCTGAGCTCCAAGTGATACGACCACAGCACCAAGGCCTGGAGGAACACCACAGAGCATTTGGTGAGATATTTGATGTGTGGAGGAGACGTGGGTCACCTCCTTACACCTGGAGGACATTGATCGATGTGCTGAGGAGTGCCAGTGTTGGTGAAGTCTCGTTGTCTGATGAGTTGACCTCCTGGATCACACAGCATCACTGATCTAGATCTGGTGAGCTTAAGTTGAAGCTGCGAACATTGTATAGTCTTGTTGTATAATGGAGGAGAACTTGTTCATGTCTGTACTCAGTGCTGTGTTTAATATCTACAAGTGTCGTTACATGTGGAGTATTTGACAGAATAGGTTTGTCCAATTGAGCTATTGTGATTTCTCCAGCCAAATCTGTGTGCAATATTTTGGTATAGGTACAGCATCATGGGTGGTTCACTACTAGTGTCATTGGCACACCCTACACGTACAGCATCATGGGTGGTTCACTACTAGTGTCATTGGCACACCCTACAGCATCATGGGTGGTTCACTACTAGTGTCATTGGCACACCCTACAGCATCATGGGTGGTTCACTACTAGTGTCATTGGCACACCCTACAGCATCATGGGTGGTTCATTACTAGTGTTATTGGCACACCCTACAGCATCATGGGTGGTTCATTACTAGTGTCATTGGCACACCCTACACGTACAGCATCATGGGTGGTTCACTACTAGTGTCATTGGCACACTCTACAGCATCATGGGTGGTTCATTACTAGTGTCATTGGCACACCTACACGTACAGCATCATGGGTGGTTCACTACTAGTGTCATTGGCACACTACAGCATCATGGGTGGTTCACTACTAGTGTCATTGGCACACTCTACAGCATCATGGGTGGTTCACTACTAGTGTCATTGGCACACCCTACACGTACAGCATCATGGGTGGTTCACTACTAGTGTCATTGGCACACCTACACGACAGCATGGGTGGTTCATTACTAGTGTCATTGGCACACCCTACAGCATCATGGGTGGTTCATTACTAGTGTCATTGGCACACTCTACAGCATCATGGGTGGTTCATACTAGTGTCATTGGCACACACTACAGCATCATGGGTGGTTCACTACTAGTGTCATTGGCACACTCTACACGTACAGCATCATGGGTGGTTCACTACTAGTGTCATTGGCACACTCTACACGTACAGCATCATGGGTGGTTCACTACTAGTGTCATTGGCACACCCTACACGTACAGCATCATGGGTGGTTCACTACTAGTGTCATTGGCACACCCTACACGTACAGCATCATGGGTGGTTCGCTACTAGTGTCATTGGCACACCCTACACGTACAGCATCATGGGTGGTTCACTACTAGTGTCATTGGCACCCCCTACACGTACAGCATCATGGGTGGTTCACTACTAGTGTCATTGGCACACTCTACACGTACAGCATCATGGGTGGTTCACTACTAGTGTCATTGGCACACCCTACACGTACAGCATCATGGGTGGTTCATTACTAGTGTCATTGGCACACCCTACACGTACAGCATCATGGGTGGTTCATTGGCACACTCTATACATACTAAAGCAATCACCAGCTCAGGAGCAGATGTACAAAATAATATTAGGGGGTGGGGGTTTTAAAGGGGGAGGGTCTAGGGAGAGGGTTTCGCCCTCCCTAACGGGTCTGGGGCATAGCCCCAGCCGCTTTTTTAATAAAGTGCTTTTTCCAAGCAATAAAACCCGTAATTTTGATCCGGCCGCTTTTAACACATTGTAAAAACTTTTCACACCGAATTATAATTACACACATGAAACGAACGTTTTATATTTACAGATACCATCTAATCTTCTGACTCATCAAACAAAATAGAATTTCAAAACAAACGCATGCACAAATCGTCAAACAGTTTCCGTTTGTAACGACAAACACTCTGCATGGTGAACAGACATTGTGGTTAGACCTATCAACCTTTCTTCAGTCTTTGTTGAACGTAAGTCGTCTCAAAACTGAAAAAGACCTTTCTGCCTGACAAGTTCCAATCGGTGTCGTACACTAAAATTAGTTGACGAATGTTTGGAAAAATGTATCAACAATACCAGCTTCAACTTGAGAACACCCCAGTGTTGGTACATTTGCCATTGACTGTTGCCTACTACAGGAGCAAGGAATGGTGGGGACTTATAACATAATTTACTTGCATGTACATTCTTATGAAAACGCATTTATATCATGTGACTGTATGTTTAACGGTGTTATCTGTACCTCAGGTATCTTAGTCCTATCAGTATGGTACGTAGAATAGCCACTGACGAATGGCACATTGAAATATCTCTACTATTTATGCCACGTTGCATGTATGTGTATATGCAATGAATAAGTAATGCTCCAATGAATAAGTAAGGCTCCATTGCTTAATCGCCTCATCATGCATGTCGTAGTATAAAATAGTCACAGTCCAAGTGCATGACATATATATATAATATTCATTCAACTCCATTTGTCTTTCTTGGTGGTTGAAATGTTGCTCGTGATTGATGTGACAATGTGCTAATTTGTGGACGCTCAATCAGTCCGGCCAATAATATTATTCATAATGGCCAAGGGAGGGGATTTAAACCCCCAACCCCCCCTCCCCCTAGATCCGCTACTGCCAGCTCCATAATGGTGTCCAATATATATATATAAGGCACATGTGCTTACAGCCACGTGTGACTAATTGAACTTTCAATGCTCTTGATCAACCATCTCCCTTATCAGTGCACATCTCTTAACAAAGGAATGCCAGCTATATTCCGTGTAACAACAGTATCAGTGGGAACCCATCTCACACTATCAAATTAGAAAATGAGAACTTAAAAAAATGGCATTGTGATTACACAAACCAGCAACAGTGAGTGACAGCGTGGAACATGAGGTAGGTGAGGAGCCATCACCTACTCATGACATGAGGTAGGTGAGGAGCCATCATCTATTCATGACATGAGGTAGGTGAGGAGCCATCATCTATTCATGAATTTATATATTTGGAAATAGTCTGTCCAGAAGTCTAATGGCTACTTCAAATCCAAGGAAGCATGCCTACCCAGGAAGTGAGAGGGGAGGGTTGGGGAGGAGAGATATGCATTGCTGATGTGAGAACCACAGCGCAATAAGAACACAAACTCACGGCGTTGGCCGGAATGGCTCTGAGCATGACTGGACCAATGCCCTTGAAAAGTGCGCCATAGCCTTCACTCCTCACCTGACACACATCAGTGTTGGTAGGAAGACATCTTGTAATACCAGGCTATATACATGTTGCCTAAAATAGACACGTACACGCACATATGCACACACACACACACACACAAATGTGTCACACATACACATGTACACACATAGCACATAGCACATACAACCTGTAATACACATACATGCAAATGCACACACACACACCAATGTACACATACCAACATACACACACACACACACAAAACATACACACACACCAACAACTTACACACACACAACATACACCAATGTACACATACCAACATACACACACACACAAAACATACACACACACACACATACACACACACACACACACACCCACCCATACAATCAAACCCGGAGTACAAACAGCAACATACCAAGGTTCGGTACACATCAAAGATGCCCTTATGCTGTCCATCCTGGACTGTGGAGGGAGGATACATCTACGCGGGACTGGGGACCGGAAAGATAACTAACGTCAGACCTGTCTGTATTCTGGACTTTAGCGTATCAGGAACGATGCCGTAACACCAGTTAACAACTCCGGCCAGACCCCCGGCGGCCATCACATACACAGGGTTAAGGTCCTTGCGACTGTAGGTATGGATATCATGGCAGGATCACAAATATAACTAGGGTTTTGCTGAATGAGCACAAAGATTACTACACCTTATTAAATTAATGATTTTCAGGCCTCCATTGTACTCATCAATCAAATCAAACAGCATTCATTAAAAATTATTATTCCTGTCTCCTTAAGAAATTCAAACCAGCTTTAATAAACCCAACACTTGAGCTGAAATGGCTCAACATTTATACAACCTGTTTGCATTCAACTAATTCAAGGATCAATAACTAGTAAAACTTTCGTTCAATAGTTGGCCATGGCTTCCAATTTAATTTCAGATGGTCTTGACATAGTTACTTAACCATTTGATGTAATAGATCTATGTTTGTGTGGCTCACCTGTTTATAAAGATAAACTAGTGTACTACTGATTTTAAAATGGAGTTATATTAGTTTAAAAGCATTGCACTCATTTGGAAACACAGTGCAAATATCAACACCTTATCAACACCTTATCAACACCTTATCAACACCTGCATACAAACATATACACATACATATGTATGCACATATACACATATATGCATACAGCACACAGATATACTGTACAACACACGTACAAATATACAAACACACAATGCTCATGTAGGCATGTGCACGGACCACCCACGTCGCCCAATGGAACACACCTCATCCTTCCACTTTCAGTCAACCATCTGATAAACACTTCATAACTGCCAAAGTACAGAGCCAGTCCAGGAACATCTGAGATGGCGACCACAAGAACATGTGTGTGTGTGTGTGTGTGTGTGTGTGTGTGTGTGTGTGTGTGTGTGTTATAGGGGTTGGTTGTATGTCAGTTGTGTCCATTAAACATTTTGCAAATAGGCTTTAAGGTGGAGAATGTATGTTTGCACATTTTAGGACTGTTTCGCTGTAGAACCTCACTGTAACAGGACTGTACCAGGACTATACCAGGACTGTATCTTGTATCCCTGCTACTTGCACCAACCAATCCTGCATCTAAATCACTTTCTTGATAGAAAATGATTGATTTTCTTGTAACGTATGTGATCCATGAGCGCAAGAAGAGATACAAAACCTGGCAGTCAAGGATATGTATTGGCCCGTCTGATGTGGTGCCCAGACCAATTTGTTATATCCCACCTCCACCCCCATGTCACCTGACATCACATAACATACCCCTCATCCAAGTGATGACCACCTCCACCCCCATGTCACCTGACATCGTATAACATACCCCTCATCCAAGTGATGACCACCTCCACCCCCATGTCACCTGATATCGTATAACATACCCCTCATCCAAGTGATGACCACCTCCACCCCATGTCACCTGACATCACATAACATACCCCTCATCCAAGTGATGACCACCTCCACCCCCATGTCACCTGACATCGCATAACATACCCCTCATCCAAGTGATGACCACCTCCACCCCCATGTCACCTGACATCGTATAACATACCCCTCATCCAAGTGATGACCATCTCCACCCCATGTCACCTGACATCGCACAACATACCCCTCATCCAAGTGATGACCACCTCCACCCCCATGTCACCTGACATCATATATCATACCCCTCATCCAAGTGATGACCACCTCCACCCCCCATGTCACCTGACATCACATAACATACCCCTCATCCAAGTGATGACCACCTCCACCCCATGTCACCTGACATCGCATAACATACCCCTCATCCAAGTGATGACCACCTCCACCCCCCATGTCACCTGACATTGCTAACATACCCCTCATCCAAGTGATGACCACCTCCACCCCCCATGTCACCTGACATCACATAACATACCCCTCATCCAAGTGATGACCACCTCCACCCCCATGTCACCTGACATCGCACAACATACCCCTCATCCAAGTGATGACCACCTCCACCCATGCCACCTGACATCGCATAACATACCCCTCATCCAAGTGATGACCACCTCCACCCCATGTCACCTGACATCATATAACATACCCCTCATCCAAGTGATGACCACCTCCACCCCCATGTCACCTGACATCACATAACATACCCCTCATCCAAGTGATGACCACCTCCACCCCCATGTCACCTGACATCGCATAACATACCCCTCATCCAAGTGATGACCACCTCCACCCCCATGTCACCTGACATCATATAACATACCCCTCATCCAAGTGATGACTGTCCCACGATAGACATCCTCTTAGCCCTCCCTTTCTGTACAGCTGTATGCCACACACCAATGAATTGGAGTACGTCTTAACTCCGCCTCTCGACCTTTGCACCTACAGCCATGCCAGTACGACAAGTCACACGATACAGATGTTTATATCTTTAGATACTCACGTACCTGCATGACACATTTAACCCTTTCCACCGGTACAGTCACTGCCGTCGCGATGAATCCTGACAACCCTCCTGCAAGACCTAATTGAGGGACACTGCATAACAGAGGGGGCAGCAAAGGGGTTAATGTTATAAATTCTCCCGGTAGGGGGGGGGGGGGCCCAGACAGGGTTCACTTACGTAAGCACATCACTCGGACTGCTTTGTTGGATCTTCTTCCCGAACCCATAGCCAAGGAACATGATGGCGTTAATTGGAGTAGCGCCCAACAGCGGAGAAAGCATGCCCCTGTAAAGACCTGGTATGCCCTGGGGACGAGTAAAAGGGGGGCCGTGACACTGCGTCACGTTTTGTCTACATTTTGTGACATTATACCTCATTTCTGGTGGTCTTCACGGCACAGTCCCACGCCGACGTATAGAGCTGAGGCATCCCTGGGGCAGGTTTGGGTTGTGTCTGCAGCATGACCTAAGAATAACGATGAGAAAGGTTGTAACACGTCTCAACCTTTGCGTCTCTCTCTGGCAAGAAGTTGCGCACCTTAATGGTGTCCAATGGGTGGCCGATGAGCACTAGACACGCACCCCCAACGCCTCCAGCAACGAAAGTCTTTATGAGGCTAGGCTCCGTCATTGTTTTCAATTTTGTAAGAAGGGCACGCCCCATAGACCACGCCTATTGCAATCGGAAAATCAATTAATTCTAAGCTACGATATTAATATTAAATGCAGTTAAAAGATTTGATTCGACGTGCATGTGTTGTGTGCTGCGATGGCTGGCTATGTTGTCACACAGAATCGCTCGCGTCGATCCATGTCGCCTAACTCCGATTTTGCGGGTTTCCTAGTTCGTACGGGAAGCGTTATGTCGCAATCCAGTCGCATCTCCAGGGGCAGCGTCATGGCGTTGGAGGGAGACGCGTTGGAAGACTACTGCAAGCAGGTGTGAATGAAAACCCGTTAAAAAAATGCAAAAGAAGAAGTGTGTGCTTTCTAAACATGTTTAATATATTCACGCGCCACATTCCACGGCGCCTACTATACTTCTGCGCAGTGAGCAGCTGGCGCTGTTTTTACTGCAACTGACTACTTTTTTTTTTGCGCCATATAAATACGTTTAAAAACGCAACCTAGGTGTTCCAGCTATGCGACAGCGACGGGGACGGATACATTACAGAGAAGGACATGGTTCAACAGTGCGGGGAAGATATGCAGACCCTCGAGAGCGTTATGAAGTACCTTGATAAGGACAACGATGGCCGAGTGTCCTTTGACGAGTTTCTCTCCGGGTTCAAGGTACAAGGGGGGGGGGTGTGCCATGGTACATGCAATGTGACTCGTAACGGGTACAGGACAGGGGAGTGGAGGGTGGGAAAGAGGGGGGAAAGGGGAACCAGTGGTCCCCCTATCCTCGTGACAAGGAATATCCAATAAAACGTGAACATACACAATGTGCTTTTGTTGTCACAAGAATAATCGAGCATAGCATGCTAGAATAAACTAAATGTGCCCAGCCTTCATAATTGTAATAACTTTATTGTTGCTTATCATAAGCAACCGTTATGCAAAATAGATACAGTACATATACTACATAAAAGAGAACTGCGCACAGAATGTAGGTGTAATAACATAAAGTGGCATTTCCCTTGTCTTGCAATGGTGGTCATGTATGGTATATGTGTTGTTATGTAACACAAGGAATGGTTACTTACAACCTCCAGGTCTACCAGGATGCACACAAAGAAGAGGATGGGGAGGAGGAGGATAAAGGGAGGGGCAGTTCTGTGTCCCCTCCCACACCTTGCTTTGACAGGAAGTACCATCTGGAAGAGTCCATCTTTGAGTCGGATCCTGCAGCTCTCATGGATGGGAGCAGCTGGATCCAGGTGGCTAAGAGAATTGACCCTGAGGGGCTTCTCAACAAGTGAGCATAGCTATTGGGGGCAGTGCATTTGGTGGCAGGGCAACAGAAGCCTTTGTTTTGTTGGCTAAAAAGGCGTATTCAGGAATTTTTTGTCATGTAGCCAACAAGACGTTGGCAGTGTGTGTTGTGTGTGTGTGTGTGTGTGACTACACAACTCGTTTATCAGAAGTGAGGAGGGAGAGGTTGAGGGAGAGTTGAGGAAGTAGTTCTTTTTGTGGAGGTGCATTTGTGGTAGCAGGGTTTAGGTGTCTAAGAGTGGCAGGTGACTTTGAAAGTGTTGATGGGTTTTGTAGTGGTTGTGATGAGTGCTAATCAGTCAACCTCATGTGAATATCTCCAGGTGATTGTGACCTCATTTGCATGGGCCATTCACTCAGGCCTCTGTGTGTGTGTGTGTGTGTGTGTGTGTGTGTGTTGTGTGTGTGTGTGTGTGTGTGTGTGTGTGTGTGTGTGTGTGTGTGTGTGTTGTGTGATAATGGAGGGATAGTGGTGATGTGTGTGTATGACTTCAAGTACCATATCCCTATGTATAGATTTCTACCACAACCTGTACTACTTCATGAGCTGTAAGGAAAACAGCCAAATTAGAACATGGGTTGGCTTTATTGGGGGGGGGGGGGGGTCTTCTACCACTTTGGACCCCCCCCCCCCCCCCCCCCCGTTCCAATAAAGCCAACCCGCTCTAATTTAACAGTTTACTTGAGCTTAAGGATGGATGTGTATATGTATGACCATCACATCAACTGATCTAGTGAGGGATGCATGACCATCACCTTCCGCTACGGTCTAGTGAGAGATGCATGACGACCATCACCTTCCGCTACGGTCTAGTGAGAGATGCATGACCATTGCCAAGTGTACCTTACTTGAAGTGTGTGCATTGATAGTAGTGTATCTCTTTCAGAAGCGGATACGGGGGGGGGGGGGGGGGGGGGGGGGGCTTTTTTTGTTCAAGGCAATGATAGATTTGTTTTTCCCTCATACATACTTTATATCTCAGTGTAATATTTTGTTGTGCTATAGAAAATATTATGCTACATGCAATCAACAAGAACTGAAAATGTCATAATGTCAACTTTCTGAACTCAAACTACTCATACAGTGTTGGCTTCTGGGGCTCGAAACTTACCAGCACTCTCCCATATCACCCTCTATATATTAAAATTTCCCCCCCCCTTTCGTAAATTCCTGTATCCGCTCCTACCTGTGTGTGTTTTTAGGTGTTTTTTAGAAGTCCATTAGCATGGTCCTGGTGCCCTTAATTACCATAGCAACATTCTTGTGAAGTAGGTTTAGTTTGGATGGAGGCATTCATGGAGAGTTAAGGCAGAGATAATATATAAAGGGATTGGAAACGAGCCCACTTTTCACGCATTAGAGCGTGCCATCCGCACCTGTACTCGAACCCACAACCAACAAATGTATGCGTGTACACAAATAGGTCAATTATCATTATAGGATGGCGATGAGTAGCTAATTGCGTTGTAACCCGCTGTAGACTGCAAAATGGGCTAGCAAGTTAGAAACAACCGTAAAACCATCACCTTTGACACAATACAAGCCGTAATGTAGTCGCGCGCTAGATATAAAAATATTCGGATGCTAAAATATGAACCAAGAGCTACAAGACAGCGTTAGATTTAGCGATCTAGCTTACACGATAAAGGCTACACTGTCCCACAAAATTACCATATCCAACATTCTGTTGGAGCGGTTCTGAGCACTGCCGTTACAAACAAACAACACCACGCTACAATTTAACCATCTTGCACGTTATAGAGCCATTTTCAAACAGAAAAGACCATCGATTCGTAAGATACTGTCCCACAAAAAACGGCGCTCCGGAAAAATCGCAATTTTGGCAAAAAAGCTCGAAACTGTGCAACCGAACACTCACGGCCCTTCAAAAAAGAGCAACACGTTGTACATGTGATGGCGAACTTGAAAATTACAATCAAATAAGCCTTTTCCTTTTAGTTCAAACAAACCAGCGAGTTTTAGACTCTGTCCTCACTTCTACGCAGGTGCGATTCACAGCAGGTCGGATGGCACGCGAAAAATTGCGAAACTCTATGGCTCACGTGACGCGTTGCCAATCCCTTTATATATTATCTCTGGTTAAGGGTAGAAAGGGATTGTGCCCTATGTAATAGGGACTGGTGTGAGTGTGTAAGGGTGGGTGTTGTGTGTGTGTGTGGTGTGCACCTTGTTATATAATTGGATGATGTCACTCCATTGCTATGTGCACATGACATAGTAGAATAGTAGGCGTCCATGGGGTGATGATGTCATCAAGTTTCCCCTGGCAGGTCAGATGTGGCTTCAGTATGGGCAGCGCTGGAGTTGAATGATCCTTCTCTTCTGGATAACTTTGAGAGCTTCCTGTCAGAGGTGGTGGAGGAGTTGCATCAAAGCCAGAGTGCCAGGGAGACCATGGAGCACCATGTGAAGAAGTGTGTGTGTGTGTGTGTGTGTGTGTGTGTGTGTGTGTGTGTGTGTGTGTGTGTGTGTGTGTGTGTGTGTGTGTGTTGTGTGTGTGTGTATGTGTGTGTGTGTGTATGTGCTTATATGTATTATGTATGCATGCGTTGTGTGTGTGAGGTTGTATGTGCATATATGTATGTGGGTTTGTGTGTGGTGTGTGCGCATTTATGTGTGTGTGTGTGTGTGTGTGTGTGTGTGTGTGTGTGTGTGTGTGTGTGTGTGAAAAGGCAACAGAACCTATTGTGTGTATGTGCATGTACATGTATGCATACGCTTTATAGATGTATTTCATGAGTGCGTGTAATGGAATCACCGTTAGCATGCACTTGGAAGGTGGGTTGTTGTGGGTGTGGCTCATGATGACCACTCCCCCAGGGTACTGGACAGACACCACAAAGAGGCCAGTGAGTTGGATGACATGATCAAGCAACACATGTGTGATGCCGAGGAGAGCCTGATCATGAAGGTGTGTGGGGTGTGAGATGTGAGGTGTGTGTGTGTGTGTGTGTGTGTGTGTGTGTGTGTGTGTGTGTGTGTGTGTGTGTGATGTGGTTGTATCAGGAGGGTATGTTTGGTGTGTTGGAGGTGTGTGTGGAGGGTAGTTTGGTGGCGATACATTGTCTATGATTTTGTGGGTGTGGTTGGCGTATGTGCTGTACATTGTTTATCAACTGCCATTGACAGTCAAGATTTCAGTACCTTTGCACTTCAGTTTCAAAAGAAGGTGCATCCATGTTTATGTTTATGTTTATGTTTAGGGGAAATTGATAGTTAAAACATTACATCAGATAGATACCAGTGTAGAGAGGTATCCATCCCCTGTCCCCATGCCCCCTCCTATCCATCCCCTGTCACCATGCCCCCTCCTATCCATCCCCTGTAGCCATGCCCCCTTCTATCCATCCCCTGTAGCCATGCCCCCTCCTATCCATCCCCTGTAGCCATGCCCCTTCCTATCCATCCCCTGTAGCCATGCCCCTCCTATCCATCCCCTGTCCCCATGCCCCCTCCTATCCATCCCCTGTCCCCATGCCCCTCCTATCCCCATCCCCTGTAGCCATGCCCCCTCCTATCCATCCCCTGTAGCCATGCCCCCTCCTATCCATCCCCTGTAGCCATGCCCCTTCTATCCATCCCCTGTCCCCATGCCCCTCCTATCCATCCCCTGTAGCCATGCCCCCTCCTATCCATCCCCTGTCACCATGCCCCCTTCTATCCATCCCCTGTAGCCATGCCCCCTCCTATCCATCCCCTGTAGCCATGCCCCCTCCTATCCATCCCCTGTAGCCATGCCCCTTCTATCCATCCCCTGTCCCCATGCCCCTCCTATCCATCCCCTGTCCCCATGCCCCTCCTATCCCATCCCCTCCTATCAATTATTGCCACTTCCCTCCACACATACATAACAAGTTTTGATCATCCCGATTGACAGGGGACACAGTCTTTGCCAGATTCCAGGCTACTGACATAAATGTGCACTTTAACTGGTACTGTGTGGGTGTGGTGGGTGTGAAGGATACATACAAAAATGTTTCTTAGAGGGTCATCACTTGAAGGAATATCAAAGCAATGAAGGGGAATAACTTTTCAAATCAGTGAAGAGAAATATTTCACATTTGAAACTACTTAATAAATATGTCAGTGGGTAGGGGAGGGGGGGGTGATGGGAGAGATCAGTGATTCGTTCTTAGAAATATTTTTGTTACAAGTGTGTCTAAGGTACATGTGGGTTGACGGTCCTGTGAGTCACCTTTGTTCTCCTTGAATAGCTCTGGATATCTAGGCCATTGAGTGAGGTCACGTGTCTGAGTTGTTTAGTTGTGGTGTGGGTGTATGGTGTGGTGTGTAGGTGTGTTGGAGGAGGCAAATAAAATGCTACCAAAGTTGTAGTGATACAAGCTACCTAACATGGTTCAATTTCTCTGCACGGTAGTAGTAGGGAGATTCTATGAAGTGGTTTTGAACGTAATTGCGTTGAATGGCTTTGAATCCCTCGTCGTCGCACACACCAGACCACTTCCCGGGACAGCCTGTACATGTATCTCTTTCACCCACGCACGTAGCGCACTGCATTTCTTTAAAAAGGGGCGGGGCAGGATACTCTATTGCAACAGGTGCGATAATAAGAATGTAAGCGATCTCTTTGCTGATGGACACCGAGGGCGATAGTGGACGCGTTACTATAGTGAGGGTCCGAGCATTTTCGTGAGGTCGTGTGTGTGTGTTGTGTTTATCTCGACCACGCCCTTCGTTAACAACAGAGCGCCGAGAAATCGCGCAAGCTATCGAATCGCTACCAGAGCCTGCTGGCCGAGAGAGATGCGCTCATTAGCGAGCTGTCGGCCAACCAGTCCACGCTGAAGAAAGCTCTGGAGGAAAGGATGGAGTCGGAAGCCATACTCAGGCAGGAGCGGGAGCGCCTTATGGCGGTGAGTGCAGTCGCATAGACCACGCCCAGTTTTGTCGTCAAATTACTACATAGACATTTCGCGCCGCCGTTATGATAACACTGTAATGGTGTCAATCCGAGTGTATGTGTAAAATCCTAATTTGGGGAAGCGTAGATAGCTGTGAATATGGGGAAGCTTAGATAGCTGTGGGATCTGTTTCTTCGCACTCCTACTCATCTATCCCTTCTCTCTCCTCTTGTTTCTCCTTTCCTCCTACTCTATCCCCTCTTCTCTCTCTCCCTCTACCCCCTGTCCTTCTCTCCCCCTCCCTCAGGACAACATGACTCTACTGGAGAGACTCGAGTCTTCCATGAAGCAGCTGGCAGAGGAAGACAGCAAGGAAGCTCCACCCAGAGGTGTGGCCAGCTTGCCTGACATTAGTAAGATTGAAGAAAGCGATGCTAATAACCATGGATACGTGAGGAGTGTCCCTGAGTGCTCCACCCCCTACATCTGTCAAGACCTTCAAGTCCATAGCTAACCAGTAGGTTGAAGAAATGGCACTGCACACACACACACATATGCACACACATATGCACACACACATATGCACACACACATGCACACACACACACATGCACACACACACATGCACACACATACACACACAAACACACACACACACATACACACACACAGACATACACCAATGAAGGCTGCCTTGTGGAGAGGTTTAGTGAGTCAAGCTGTGACCCTGCTTGGATGGGTTGTGTAAATGATATGTGCATGTGTGATGTGAGTTAGATAGGTGCAATAGATGTGCAGGTATGTGTCTGATTGTTCATCTGATCTCTTATCTCTTGCAGTGTGAAGTCATGTTCACTCCATAATCTATTAAGATGTGACAGTGATGATGGTGGTGGTGGTGGTAGTGGTGGTGGTGGTAGTGGTGGTGGTAGTGGTGATGGTGGTGGTAGTGGTGATGGTGGTGGTGGTGATGGTGATGGTGGTGATGGTGGTGGTGATGGTGTGGAGACCACATCTACTCATGGTGGGACACAAGTGGCAGACCACACCTACACCAGCGAGTCCCTCCCTCAGTCCAATGGGTGTGGCTTCCCTTCCCCTGTGCACACGCCCAATTCCAATGACAGTTTTGTTCACATCGGTTCCAGTCAGTGCTCACCAACCCACCCAGTGGCAGACATTGATGAAAGGGGCCATCGTC
>JABACO010000017.1:284116-319698 GCA_013339895.1 Ephydatia muelleri | reverse complement strand
ATGGATGTATTGTTCAGCCGAGAAGAAATGTCTAAAGGACGATACAAGGCGGTAAGACAAAGAGACAGAAGGCCAAACCCTCCACTTGACCCACAGAAAGTCCGGATAATTGATGGTAATAGTAAATTGGATGATTGTTGGTGTACTGTCATAATAGATATTCAGATGCAATTATAAAACGGTTTGGTATCGAATTATTCAACAAAACAGCACCTAAAGTCAGGCGACAGGCCAACCAGAAATGCTCAGACATTTACTCTAAGCAACTGAACAAGACAGTGTAACTTTTTTTTTAAATTCGTTTTTGTATGTTATGAATGTTAATCCATAGATATGCATGTATGAATGATATTACGATATGCGATAACATTGTCAGAGAAGATCGTATGAAACATATCATGAAACATATCATGAACGAGAACCCACAGATATGATCAGGATATTAAACACGACGATGTTGTAAGATAGTATAATGATTATCAGATATCTATATCTGTAAGTATATATAAGAGGCAGTCGTTGTTCCAGCAGTACCAGTGGCAGTGGTTGTTCCAGCAGTACCAGTGGCAGTGGTTGTTCCAGCAGCACAAGTGACAGTGGTTGTTCCAGCAGTACCAGTGACAGTGGTTGTTCCAGCAGTACCAGTGGCAGTGGTTGTTCCATCAGTACCAGAGGCAGTGGTTGTTCCAGCAGTACCAGTGGCAGTGGTTGTTCCAGCAGTACCAGTGACAGTGGTTGTTCCAGCAGTACCAGTGGCAGTGGTTGTTCCATCAGTACCAGTGGCAGTGGTTGTTCCAGCAGCACCAGTGGCAGTGGTTGTTCCAGCAGTACCAATGGCAGTGGTTGTTCCAGCAGTACCAGTGGCAATGGTTGTTCCAGCAGTACCAGTGGCAATGGTTGTTCCAGCAGTACCAGTGGCAGTGGTTGTTCCAGCAGTACCAGTGACAGTGGTTGTTCCAGCAGTACCATTGGCAGTGGTTGTTCCAGTGGCAGTGGTTGTTCCAGTGGCAGTGGTTGTTCCAGCAGTACCAGTGGCAGTGGTTGTTCCAGCAGTACCAGTGACAGTGGTTGTTCCAGCAGTACCAGTGGCAGTGGTTGTTCCATCAGTACCAGTGGCAGTGGTTGTTCCGGCAGTGGCAGTGGCAAAATAGGAGTAATACTCAGTGACAGCATAGAAGAGCACTACAAGAGAACCATTGCCATATCACTTCTTGACAACCTCTCTAGATCGCCATCCCCATGGTCTCCTTTCTCTTGTGCCATCTTTATTCCTAGACTCTTCTGTAAAACCAGATGAATACATCAATGATATGCTTAAATGGGAGAAAGACCTCCAATACCCTAAATCCCTTGGAAGTGAAGTAAGAAGGTGAAAAGGACTATGGATGAACATAAAGGTGAAGTGGGAATTCCTAAAAAAAAGTGAGATTCCTAAAACTCTTCTTGAAGCTTTGGGTGCATGTGGCAGGGATTCCTTTCCAAACATCCATTTCCTGCTTGTTGTTGGCTGCACATTACTATATCAAGTGCAGAAGCAGAACGATCCTTCGAATTCTCCTTAATGAGAAGGATCAAGAACATACGCAAGATCGGTTATGACAGAAGAATGCTTTTCTGATCTGGCTTTGATTTCCATGCACTATAAAGAAAGAGTACCTGTTGATGAAATTTGCGAGGCATTCTAACTGTACGGGGACGTGTTGCTGGGCCTTCGGGACCTCCTCAGGTGCCTTTATCTCACCCTCATTCTCTTCCTGTTGTACATTCTCTTCCTGTTGTACGTTCTCTTCCCTCTCTATATTATCTCAAGTTAACGGGTCTGAAAGATCTCGCAGTGGGCGAAAGAAGACAGTTTTGATGGTGAATACAGGAGATTCAAACGCAACTTTGATAGGATTCATATGCACAAGATGGAGGCATTAAGGGAACAAAAGGCGAATCAAAACCTAAGAAAACAGTTTCAGCAGGTTCTGCGTGATAAACAGGAGGCTGAGGTGCAACTAAAGCACAAAATGATCAAGCTAAAAGAGTGTGAGGAGAAGCTTCAAGAGAAGGAGGAGATTCTAGTGAGAATGCTGAGTCGGCTGAAGCCCAGAAGAACAAGCTTCAAGAGAAGCTTCAAGAGAAGGAGGTCCCGAAGGCCCAGCAACACGTCCCCGTACAGTTAGAATGCCCAGAGCCAGTGCAGAAGGAGCCGGGGGATAGTAGCCATGGGACCGTCACACAGGCAGCGTTTAACTCTAGCCAGGTGGATGCAACTACCACTGAGGAGTCTTTCAGAGTTCCGGATGAGAGGACAAGTTCCACCCCGCCATCCAAGGGATCCAAACCGGTATCAAAGACCACTACTACTACTACTCGCTATGGGAGAGCTGTTCAGAAACCGTCCAGATTTACTGACTATGTCCAGATGTGAACAGTGGTGTATGTAATAGGTGTTAGGAATGAGTTGTTTCGGAACTTCGTGAGCCAAATGCTTCTCTTTACCTTGTGCAGGGCTGTCCTGCTCACACACACGGCACTCTCGGGTGACTCTTTGTATGTCCGCAGCCATGTTCGGTCAGTCGAGCTCTACGAAGTGTGGACTCACAACCCATGTGACTAGTATGAAGGCGACTCAGATAATCAGCCCTAAGTGATAGTGGAACCACTATCTGATCTCCTTTGTAAATGATCCCATCTTGCATCACCAGAAGTTCTCTGAAATTCCAGTAGGGTCTGACCAATGTAGGAACCTGTCGCACGTTCGGTGGCCAACCCTCACCAATATACCTCCGAAGGGCACATTGTTCTGCATCTGCTTCTGCCGCCTTCCGTACTTCCCCAAACCTCTATGAAATCAGGTGGCCTGATCACCTCAATTTCCTGGGTGACCATTTTGTCTAGCTGTACCCCCAAACACCTCCTGTGAGGTTAGCTCCTCAGGGGATGGTTGCCCTACTGGAAACCTTGACAACACATCGGCAATCACTTGTTGGTTGCCAGGATGATATGTAATATCCAGATCGTATCTCTGCAATTGCAGCAACATTCTTTGGAGTCATCTCGGGGCTGCTAAAAGGGTCTTTTTGGCAATTACCTCCAGGGGCTTGTGGTCGGTTTCCACCACCACCCGTTTTCCATATATGAATTGGTCGAACTTGCGACAAGCAAACACTATGGCCAAGCACTCCAGTTCAATAGCCACGTAGTTTTTTTCAGACTTGGTTAGTGACCTGGATGCTGACAACACAGGCGGTCCCCCCTGCATCAAAGTTGCTCCCAAACCCTCTGTACTAGCGTCGCACTGAATGATGACTGGCTTAGTGATGTCAAAGAAATTTAATAACTTGTCTTCACATATCAGAGTCTTCAGATCCACAAAAGCCTTCTGCTCGGCATTACCCCATTGAAACACTCGGTCGGCCTCCAGCAGTTTCCGGAGGGGTTCACTTGTGATAACTTCGGGATGAACCGGGCCAAGTAGTTGCACATGCCTAAAAATCTGCGAACATCGGGTACTGACTTAAGAACGGGCATCTGTTTGATCGCTGCCACTTTGGCAGGACTGTCATTGCAAACGTGTCTGGATTTGAAACTCCTATTGTATGAGGTTGAGTCGGTGTGTTTGGTGGAGGCACACAACAAGCTGACCAAGGACCAGATCGTAGCTGATTACCCGGATGTGTTCAGAGGGCTTGGTCTTTTCCCAGGAGAGTATACCATTGAATTGGATACCGCCATTCCACCAGTACAGAATCGACCTAGGAGGATACCACATACAATGAAGCAGGCAGTTGAGAGTAAATTAGCAGAGATGGAGAAAGCAGGTATCATCGCACGGGTTGATACTCCCACAGATTGGATCAGCAATATGACAGCAGTATGGAAGGCGGATAAAAAGCAAGTGCGCATGCATATGCCTGGACCCACGAGACCTGAACAAGGCAGACCCAAAAAAATGTTTATGGAAGTTGTCGCAGCAAGAGATGCTGCTACTCTGCTTCCATTGATACAAAGAAACGTTGCTGCAGGTTCCATCATTCAAACCGATGAGTGGGCGTCATACGTACGACTACCAACACTTGGGTACATACATCAAACCGTCAATCATTCGACTAACTTTGTTGACCCAGCGTCAGGTGCCTACACCCAGACCATTGAAAGCTCCTGGGCTCACGTTAAAAGCAAATACAAAAGAATGCACGGGACGTCTAAAGAGCTATTCCCTACGTATCTGGAGGAGTACATGTGGAGGAAAGAGCATGGGCGTGACACTGCATTTGCTATGTTCATTAATAGCATCATTTGCACGTATGATGTATGAGCTATATGCATATATGCATGCATTGCAGTAACATTAAAATCGATTATTAAAAGGCACTCACCAGAAAAGGGCACTACCACGTTACGCTACTGGATAAGAACTATATTACTAATGTACATCACATGATTAAGCACGATGCCATAGAAATTATTTCATAGTGAAAGTACACGGTTCGTATTGTGTAGTTTTGTGGCACTCCGACCCGAGGATCTGTCTACACTTTCAAAATCCACTTAACTTCATCAGTATACATGTAGGTGAGCGTGAGTGTCGGTGTTGATCGACCGGGAATACGAGGACGCAGTATTTTGTACGCGGGCACGGTTGGTATGGGTTGCGATGTAGGCTGCCGAGATGCATGCCTGTGACAGTGCGACAGTGGCGGGTTCGTTCATTGCAACGGTGCTGTGTTGAAAGCGTGATGCTGCGTTTGGCGTGCGGTTAGTGTTGGCACTTTACACTTTTGCTGTAGCAATCCAGAAAAGGCGCGTGAAATAATGATTTCATAACGTGGTTCTCGGATGACTGATTTTGTGGAAGTGCTTATCTAGTTGTGAATATCATTAAAAACGTGAATAATGGTGGGGACCCTAATCTTCAGGATTACCCGCACACAACCCATCTAGCTTCCCCGACACGACACTCCACTTACTACGGTCTTCACCCTCTGCAAACTGCATTGTTTCATAAAGGTCATACACTCGCTGCCCCACGAAGCGGAGAAAGATAGCCAGCTTTGTCGGCTCTGTCTCCTTGTCCTTCCCAACCGCGACTAGGAATTGCTCAAACTCCCGTTTGAACCGCTTCCATTGTTCGTTCAGGTCTCCCTCACCAATAGGTTCCGGTGCTAAATACTTCTCCATTTTAGCCGGATCCCACTCCTGACACCATGTTCTATTGCCTCTAGTCGCACGCAGACCGCAAGTAGCCGATGCCAACAGATATATATCACTCAGCAGAAAACACACGACAAGGGAAAATGCACACCAATAATTAACTGACTGACGGACCACGTGCGCTCTATATGACCACACCCATAAACAGGGGCCTTCAGGTCCGATACGAAAAGTGGGGGGGGGGAACGATGTAAGCTCCCCCATTGGGGTATGGGGCAAAGCCCCAGAAGCTTCGCAAGCCGGGACCCGCACCACATAAGCGGACCTTGACCCTTTTAGGGGGGGGGGGGGGGGGGGGGGGGGGAGGTTCATTCGAACCCCCCCCCTGGCTACGGGCTTGAATTGAGGTGTCGTCCATGTTGAAATACAATTTTTTTTTTTTACACAAGTGAAGGGACTATCAATGTCAGTATTTTTCAGAAAGAAAAAAGTCTGTGTATTGATTACCCTGAGGTTTTATCTGAGGGCGCCATTTTTTTTCTCATTTAATTTACATAGCTTCTAAGAGCACTGTCTTACCACAGCTATCCACGTGTGGGTTTATGGACTCAGCAGATAGTGTTCCTTATTTGGGCAAGAGCGCGCGTGTTTTTTTTTTTCACTACGAAGTGTTTTGTGTCATGTCGCGATCGATCAATCTTTGCAAGTATTGTCGTGACCCGTTCAAGTACACACAGCAAGTCTCCACTTCGCAAAGACTGAGATGGACATTCTGCTATAAGTTTTTCTGATGCAACTCGATAGTGCAAATGTATGCGGCGCCGATGCTTCTTGAACCAATACTTGTAAAGATAGATCGATCTCGACATGACACAAAACATTTCTTATAGAAAAAAAAAACGCGCGCTCTTGCCCAAATAAGGAAACACTAGTCATGCTACTTGATAAACCCACAGGTGGGTAAGACAGTTACATAACACTCTTGGAAGCTATGTAAACAAAAATTAATTTTAATGAGAAAAAAAAGGGCACACTCAGATAAAACCTTGCGTGGTTCTCAGGAGTAATCAATACAGTGCCCGACTATTTATACGGAAAAGTATCAGCTCGATTATACGGAAAATAAGGCATTTCGTTAGGAGTTAGGCAAACTGTCAGTGTACTTTGCCCTAAGCTATCTGCGCCACAAATGGCATTCATATGTACTAGTACCGTAATCACAGCCAATGTAGTGTAGCCTTTTATTAACAAAACAGATATGCTATTGAATTTTGACAGCTTTCAGCAACGCCCTTTCTTTGAGTTCTCGCGACTATAGATGGTGCAGTGTACCTGAAAGACTTGCACATACAATGTATTTCATACGTGTTGCTCACGTGTGCATACATGCTTGATCATTAACATGTAGTGGTACATTGCCCTGCATCGTGTTATGTGTATCTGCAGGTCAGTGTGTTGAGTCTGCTGTATACCTTTCATCATCATTGATGGACATGTGATGTACAGAAAGTGATTAATAACCTGTGCTCGATTGGTATACTTTTCTCAAATGTCACATTGTGGGCACACCAACCTTGATGACATTAAATATTACTGACTCTCAGCATGTTCCAAAATGCTAGAAACATGATCCTGTATAAACAAATCTGCATTCACGCAAACACTGTACAAAACAGTATACATGATATTCACCAATTGATACTCCCTGCACAAACTGCATTTTAATGACAAACACTGTTGCGGAATGAATATATAAGAAGTGAAGGTCACTGACATTATGAACCTGTCAACTGATGAGATAATGTGGAATATCACCTGATCTGGTTTGCATCTGTAGGCATTGTGCTCTATTAAATTGGTATTTGCGTGATTGTGTGTGTATGTGTGTATGTGACTGTGTGTGCGTGTACGCGTGTGTGCATACGTGCAATGACTTGACTGTGTAAAATGGACATGCAGCATGCACACACAGAGGTAGGGTATATGAGTGATGTTGGGCATCTGCTGTAATTAAGAACGTGTTACATGTATGTGTGAACTCATCGTGTTGAGATCTTGAATGAGCCAAAATGTCAGGACTGACCGCGTGCAACATACATCAAACACAACTATAAATGTGGAGGGCATGGTATATTACACAAATACCCTAACCCTCTGTAATTAGCTTTATAAATACCACGTCTGACATGTGCTTTTGATTGATATAGTCTTGAAACGTTGTTTTTCTTCTGTGATCGAGAAACATCACGTGATTCCGTTTAGTTTTTGCTGTGCTGTAATTGGAAACGTCGTTATTGTCTTCACTCGTGATTGTCAGTGTACTGTTTGCTCCGCCTAAACCTTGCTATGCTAGCAACACAGCTTGCTCTTAAAATGCAATTTGCACAAGGAAGTGTCAATTGGTGAGTATCATGCATACTGTTTTGTACGGTGTTTGGGTAAATGCAGCTTTGCTTATACATGATCATGTTGCTAGCACTTTGGAACACGTTGAGAGTCAGTAATATTTAATATCATCAAGGTTGGTCTGCTCACAATGTGACATTGAGAAAAGTACACCAACCGAGCACAGGTTATCTGTACATCACATGTCCATCAATGATGATGAAAGGTATACAGCAGACTCAACACACTGACCTGCAGATACACATAACACGATGCAGGGCAGTGTACCACTACATGTCCATGATCAAGCATGTATGCACACATGAGCTACACGTATGAAATACATTGTATGTGCAAGTCTTTCAAGTACATGCACCATCATAGTCGCGATAGCTCAAAGAAAGGGCGTTGCTGAAAGCTGTCTCTAAAATTCAATAGCATATCTTAGTTTGTTCTGTTAATAAAAGGCTACACCACATTGAATTGGGGAATGTGATTACGGTACATATGAATGCCATTAGTGGTGCAGATAGCTTAGGGCAAAGTACATCAACTCCTAATGAATATGCCTTATTTTCCGAATAATCGAGCTGATACTTTTCCGTATAAATGGTCGGGCACTGTACACAGACTTAAAATACTGACATTGATAGTCCCTTCACTTGTGTAAAAATATATATATTGTATTTCAACATGGACGACACCTCAATATTGCAAAAGGTGCTTTGAAGTTGCTACAAATTTAACCCTTTAACCACACCCCAAAATAATCATCATGGATCAATTCTACTGACCATGGCCTTCAATTTGATGCCAAAAAACCCTTTGTAACGCGGCCAAGATATATGTGTGCAAAGTTGCAACTTGTATGAAAAAAATAATTATTCAGTGGCATGTATTTCATAAACCATTAAGGTTATTAATTCAAGAAATGGTGCAAGTCACTTTCATATCAAGACCAACATATATGAGAGGTTTGAGCAAAATCGGAAGACATGAACTTGTCACAACTCCTGCTCATTTGACCCTAATTATATTTTATAATACATTGTACTATATGTGTTCTCCAAATAAATAGAAACGCATTTACCTTCAAAATCAGTCCTTACAAGTATCCTTGCATTAGTTATCGGTCTGACCATTTCAAACGTGGCATTGATCACAAATGTGTTTCGCCAGTCACTAGAGAACGATAAACACTGCAAATAGCTATGTCTAATATTTGAGCCACTAGAGTTAGATCACAGCATGGACCTTAACCATTGTGGGTTTGCCATTGTTTTGGTATTTGTAAAACTACATCACATATGAAATTACCAAATTGCCTGTTAAATCTGAGAACACTCTGTACTTATATTTGCATGCACTGCCTATTTCAGATGAAGCTGATCGCATTGAAATCATTGAACATCCACAGCAGAAATAGTGG
Source organism: Ephydatia muelleri (assembly GCA_013339895.1). Classification (NCBI taxonomy): domain Eukaryota; kingdom Metazoa; phylum Porifera; class Demospongiae; order Spongillida; family Spongillidae; genus Ephydatia; species Ephydatia muelleri. The sequence continues at coordinate 310,742 of JABACO010000017.1, read as the reverse complement.
CCAGGGTCAATGAAACCATCACTCTTAAGTGTCAGGCACATATTACCTCTGGCAAGGAGCTTGACTACCAGTGGTTCAAGGAGAACAAGAAAGGTATGTTGGTAGTACCATGTGGCCTCTCTTCACATCTCTGCTAAACTCAGTCAGTCACAGGTGCTACTGGATCAGAATACAAACTCAACCTGAATTACAAGCGCCATACCACAGAGTTCGTTTATTATGGAGCCACAAGACTTTGATGGATATGTCAATGAACCTGACATTCTGTACTGTCAAGCAGAGGGGCTGCCAGGGAAGAAGATTTCATACTTGTGGCTCAAGTCCTCCACTCTTGGTGGAAAACTCAACTCACAGCCAGTTAGTGAAGATACGCTTGTTATTCCGCGTCTCAGGGACAGTGATTTTGGGTACTATACCGCCAAGCTTCAGGTGATAGTCAGTTTATTTCATCATGTCCTGTTTCTGTGACTGCAAAGCTACGTGATGGCAATGAAGCTGAGCATTTGCAATAACCATGCACCACTTGATCACAGTACTTACTGTACTGGCGCACTCAGATAAAACCTTATAGTACTCTCTTTTCATTAGAGAAGAAACCTCCAGTCATACGCTTTATAAAACAGCCTCGTTCCTGGGCTGTGGAGGTGGGGAAACCTTTTTTTTTGGTTTGCAAGGCAGTTGCCAGTAGTGGGGGTGTGTCCTATCAGTGGTACAAGGATGATCACATCCTACCTGATCAGCAGACAGAAAGACTGGTTAGGTAGGTGCAGCATTTCTTGCCAATGACCTCTTATTCACTTACAACATCACATAGAACTGCAACGTTAGACAGTTTTGGTTCATACTATTGTGTCGTCAAGACAACAAAATCAATATGGGTGTGCCCTTTCTGAAGCAGCTCGGGTTTCACTGTCCATTGGAGACCCTGTTCAGAATGCACAGGTGCATGATGGTATGTGCTACTCTTCAGTGCATGTGTGTGTATTGACCATTTATCCACTCAGCGGAAAAGTGTTACAGGATTAAAGAGGGAGGACACTTTGGTATGTGGTGGTTCGATGCTGATTTTTGATTCATTGGTCTGTTTGCTCACTCAGCCCAAGAGAAAGTGGCCCTTCTTATTGGGAATGGGGATTACAATGAAATGGAAACATTGAAAGCTTTTGAAAGTGACATTAGAAACCTTCATGCAACCTTGGCTGACAAGTTGGGATTTAAAGTCATAAGTCTTATGGACTTAAAGTACCACGAAATGATGAAAGCTTTGGAACAGTTTTACAAGTATCTTCAGTCTGGAGTTTATGCTCCGTTCTACTTCTCTGGGCACGGTTTCAGCTACAACAATATCACCTACCTTATGCCCATTGACGCCAAAAAAGATCCTTTGAATTGCAATGAATGTATTTCTTCATGAACTATTGAATATCGTATTCAGGAAAAATGTGCAATTGGAATAGCCCTGTTGGATTGCTGCAAAGTGAGGTAACAGTATGGTTCTTCCAAAGTTTCTTCCGTGTCTTGCATTAAAAGCTCTAACTTGTGAGTGCACGGCAGGATAGACCACACAATGTACATGCAGTTTCATTGAGGCACCTTGCCTCTACATGTGACCACCTAGCAGTGCCTTCCCGAAAATTAATTATGTTTGTCTAGTAATGTACTACAATATTTTCACTATGCCATATCAGGACGTTTACAGGTCACATCATTGATCCCACAGTTGTTTTTTTTTTTTTAATTATGTGTGCCATTAGCCATGCGTAGGTTGTCAATGCATTTAGCATTTACATCCTTTTGTTTTCAGGACTGATTAAGATAGTTGCATCAGTGTGTTCCACTAAATACTTATGATTAGAACAATTTATAACACACATGAAATAGTTTGGCACTCCAATCACAGTGGCGGAAGAGTAGTGTCTACTTCTCCAGCAGATGAATATGCAGTTCTCTTCTATTCCACTTATATCGAGATATCTGCTTGGTAAGACTTCAGCATTGCATTTGGCAAATTATCCACCATGTTTGTGCCTACAGTCACATTGCATTTGCTGATGCAAATGGTTCAATCTTTAACAAAGCATTGATCCCATGCCTGGAAAGGAAAGTCAAAGTAAATGAGTTGGATCGTGAGATTTTGGCAGGTAAGCATTTAAGCCATGATATGCTAGAGGTGATAAACGTCTACACCTAATAGAGATGCGCAAGATGAGCCAGAACTCACAACGACCTCATCGCAATGGCACTATTCTGCATAAGGATATGACACTTCATGATCCAATAATGTTGTCCAATGGTGATGCAGAGAAGAATATTGATTCTCTCTCCCAGCAGTATTCAATGGCCAATAGTAAGGTTTCTGATACTGCATTCCACACACACACACACACACACACACACACACACACACACACACACACACACACACACACACACACACACACACACACACACACACACACACACACACACACAAGGTGTTCCTGGTCCTATCACGCTGCATGTTGAAGTGGAACAGTTGGGACTTTCATTTTCAGCTCATTTTAGTAATGTGCTTCAAGTTCGGATTTGGCCATTGGCAGGCAACAACATTTCTGTTACTTCAGTAGTGATTGATAAAGAATTTATGGTAAGAATCCTGATGTGATATGCAGTCTTGTCACCTGGTTCAGTACATATAACTCCAGTTGTAAAATTACTTAATATATTGAATGAAGTCATATCGGCAATAGGGCTCAATAATTCCATATAATAGTAGTTAAATACTTTTTGAATAACAGGGGTCCAATAACAGACTTCAAATTGTCCATTTAACATACTTAATTTATTTTTAAAATATCAAAACATGTGAGGTATTCTATGTTTCTAAATTCTAATAATCTGGGTAACTGTTAGACCACTGTCATTATACTAACTTGGGAAGATATAATGTTTATTAAAGTTAAGTAACCCTAGTTATTTTGGTTTGAATAAGTAGGGGCCATTGTATTAACTAGTTTTCAACAGTCTTGCTTTTGATTATTGACCATCTTAGACCAAATGTTTGTTAGACTACTACTTAACACTGAGTTGTAACTACATAAAGTGGTTGCCAAATTTGTGAGGCACCCTGTGTGTGGGAACCTTGCAGTGAAAATGGACCTAACGCATATATTATAACATTTCCACTACACACAAAAGAACATACATGTAATGCTTTCGTTAAAATGTACATGTATGACTAATTAAAAATTCCGGGTCTTACAACTCCATGACAGATAGTCTGATTCTATTTGCATAAGCATTTCTGTGTAGAGGGCAATTCAGATTTCTAGAATATCAACAACATCTTGAAAAAACATGTTCGTTTCCTTTTCATTGCAATGATCCTGTATTAAATGTATGGAGGATACCTACAATATTGTAGACCTCTTTTGCTTCATTTAGAAGTCTCAAGGTGTCATTGCTTATTCTGATGAAATCAGTGGTAGTATTTATTCATTCAAGATCAAAATCAAAAGCATTCAAGGAGCTGCAGTGAGTATTGAAAAGTGATCATATCTCTACTGTAGGTGATCACTTGGCTTGTGTCATTGTTTCCATTTGCAGTGGCCATTAAAGCTGTGTATGAAAGTCACTGTCAGTATTGGTGGACGAGAACAATGCATTCATTGTGCGCATCAGTTTGAAGAAAAATTTATGTTTGCTTCGTTGACCTGAACTGTTAAAAAGTTGATTTTGTTGTGTGACATTGTGTGTAGTGGTGTCTTTTTTTCCAATTATTAATAAGCAGCAGTTAAAGTAAACCTCTTCCATTCATTGATTTATAAGGTTGCTTTTTCTAACCATGTGCACTCATTCCAAACAGTAAACTTGGACTGAGGACGTGATGGTCACTCAGGGGTTAATAATCCTTGATACACAGCCAATCTGTCCCAGGTCTGGTGGTGCTATGTAGTGTGTACGGATGTGGCTAACAATCAGTTTTACTATAACTAGTCTGAATTACAACTGAATAGACATTCCAAATCAGACTGCGATTACATTTTGATTCAGACTGTTGCTGGTTGCAATACCAATTAGCAACAGCGTAAATGTAAGGCAGATAAGGGACATATACAATGAAAAGTTGAAATCACTTGCATGGTCATTGTGTTGAAAGAAAATGCCTAAGTGTGCATGTCAAAGGAAGAGGCATTGTGGCAGCAGATTGTGCTATAAGCATGCTCTAACCTATGTTTACTCATTTGCAGCCTCGCAACAAAACATCTACTAGGCTGTGATGTACCGCACTTGTATTGAAATATCCGCATGCAGGGTGTAGCACTCGTTTGCTTCAATGTATCCACACAGCCATAACAGGAATGAGAATGAATTTGGTAGGATTTTATTTGTTGTTTCTAACAACTCTGAAGGGAAACAAAGTGGAGTATAGAGAGCTGGCAAGTGGGTATGTTATGTCAATTGGTTACTCTGTTCTGCAGTATCATACGTGGATTCTACCTTCCTTGATAAAGTTCAGCCTCCTCTTGATAACTAATACAAAGCACAGCTGGCATTGTTACGTTTCCTCACCTTCAGTCAAATGCTGAAGTGAGTAGCCCCACATTAACAGTCCTATTTGCAGCTGGGCATTTTATCATGACAGTGATGTACAGTACATCATGAAGCAATTTTGGCATACAAGTTATTGATGTTGCTGTCCAACAAAGTGCACAGGTTTCAGTGCATGTATCTGCTGACAGAAACCATATCAGTGTCTGGAATGCATCTAGTCCCTCCACAGGCCCATCATCTAGTCCCTCCACAGGCCCACCATCTAGTCCCTCCACAGGCCTATCATCTAGTTCCTCCACAGGCCCATCATCTAGTCCCTCCACATGCCTATCATCTAGTTCCTCCACAGGCCCATCATCTAGTCCCTCCACAGGCCCATCATCTAGTCCCTCCTCAGGCCCATCATCTAGTCCCTCCACAGGCCCATCATCTAATCCCTCCACAGGCCCACCATCTAGTCCCTCCACAGGCCCATCATCTAGTCCCTCCACAGGCCTATCATCTAGTTCCTCCACAGGCCCATCATCTAGTCCCTCCACAGGCCCATCATCTAGTCCCTCCTCAGGCCCACCATCTAGTCCCTCCACAGGCCTATCATCTAGTTCCTCCACAGGCCCATCATCTAGTCCCTCCACAGGCCCATCATCTAGTCCCTCCACAGGCCCATCATCTAGTCCCTCCTCAGGCCCATCATCTAGTCCCTCCTCAGGCCCACCATCTAGTCCCTCCACAGGCCCATCATCTAGTCCCTCCACAGGCCCATCATCTAGTCCCTCCACAGGCCTATCATCTAGTCCCTCCTCAGGCCCACCATCTAGTCCCTCCACAGGCCTATCATCTAGTTCCTCCACAGGCCCATCATCTAGTCCCTCCACAGGCCCATCATCTAGTTCCTCCACAGGCCCATCATCTAGTCCCTCCTCAGGCCCATCATCTAGTCCCTCCTCAGGCCCACCATCTAGTCCCTCCACAGGCCCATCATCTATCTAAGTCCCTCCACAGGCCCATCATCTAGTCCCTCCACAGGCCCTATCATCTAGTTCCTCCACAGGCCCATCATCTAGTCCCTCCACAGGCCCATCATCGAGTCCCTCCTCAGGCCCACCATCTAGTCCCTCCACAGGCCTATCATCTAGTTCCTCCACAGGCCCATCATCTAGTCCCTCCACAGGCCCATCATCTAGTTCCTCCACAGGCCCATCATCTAGTCCCTCCTCAGGCCCATCATCTAGTCCCTCCTCAGGCCCACCATCTAGTCCCTCCACAGGCCCATCATCTAGTCCCTCCACAGGCCCATCATCTAGTCCCTCCACAGGCCCATCATCTAGTCCCTCCACAGGCCCACCATCTAGTCCCTCCACAAGCCCATCATCTAGTCCCTCCACGGGCCCATCATCTAGTTCCTCCACAGGCCCATCATCTAGTCCCTCCACAGGCCTGCCACCTACTTCCTCCACAGACCCACCATCTAGTCCCTCCACAGGCCCATCATCTAGTCCCTCCACAGGCCTGCCACATAGTCCCTCCACAGACCCATCATCTAGTTCCTCCACAGGCCCATCATCTAGTCCCTCCTCAGGCCCATCATCTAGTTCCTCCACAGGCCTGCCACCTAGTCCCTCCACAGGCCCACCATCTAGTCCCTCCACAGGCCCATCATCTAGTCCCTCCACAGGCCTGCCACATAGTCCCTCCACATGCAGGCCCATCATCTAGTCCCTCCACAGGCCCATCATCTAGTCCCTCCACAGGCCCACCATCTAGTCCCTCCACAGGCCCATCATCTAGTCCCTCCACAGGCCTATCATCTAGTCCCTCCACAGGCCCATCATCTAGTCCCTCCACAGGCCCACCATCTAGTCCCTCCACAGGCCCACCATCTAGTTCCTCCACAGGCCCATCATCTAGTCCTTCCACAGGCCCACCATCTAGTCCCTCCACAGGCCCATCATCTAGTCCCTCCACAGGCCCACCATCTAGTCCCTCCACAGGCCTACCATCTAGTCCCTCCACAGGCCCATCATCTAGTCCCTCCACAGGCCCATCATCTAGTTCCTCCACAGGCCCATCATCTAGTTCCTCCACAGGCCCATCATCTAGTTCCTCCACAGGCCCACCACCTAGTTCCTCCACAGGCCTATCATCTAGTTCCTCCACAGGCCCACCACCTAGTTCCTCCACAGGCCCATCATCTAGTCCCTCCACAGGCCCATCATCTAGTTCCTCCACAGGCCCACCACCTAGTCCCTCCACAGGCCCATCATCTAGTCCCTCCACAGGCCCACCATCTAGTCCCTCCACAGGCCCATCATCTAGTCCCTCCACAGGCCCACCATCTAGTCCCTCCACAGGCCCATCATCTAGTCCCTCCACAGGCCCACCATCTAGTCCCTCCACAGGCCCACCATCTAGTCCCTCCACAGGCCCATCATCTAGTCCCTCCACAGGCCCATCATCTAGTCCCTCCACAGGCCCATCATCTAGTCCCTCCACAGGCCCATCATCTAGTCCCTCCACAGGCCCATCATCTAGTCCCTCCACAGGCCCACCATCTAGTCCCTCCACAGGCCCACCATCTAGTTCCTCCACAGGCCCATCATCTAGTCCCTCCACAGGCCCATCATCTAGTCCCTCCTCAGGCCCACCATCTAGTCCCTCCACAGGCCTATCATCTAGTTCCTCCACAGGCCCATCATCTAGTCCCTCCACAGGCCTATCATCTAGTTCCTCCACAGGCCCATCATCTAGTCCCTCCACAGGCCCATCATCTAGTCCCTCCTCAGGCCCATCATCTAGTCCCTCCTCAGGCCCACCATCTAGTCCCTCCACAGGCCCATCATCTAGTCCCTCCACAGGCCCATCATCTAGTCCCTCCACAGGCCTATCATCTAGTCCCTCCTCAGGCCCACCATCTAGTTCCTCCACAGGCCTGCCACCTAGTCCCTCCACAGGCCCACCATCTAGTCCCTCCACAGGCCCATCATCTAGTCCCTCCACAGGCCTGCCACATAGTCCCTCCACATGCAGGCCCATCATCTAGTCCCTCCACAGGCCCATCATCTAGTCCCTCCACAGGCCCACCATCTAGTCCCTCCACAGGCCCATCATCTAGTCCCTCCACAGGCCTATCATCTAGTCCCTCCACAGGCCCATCATCTAGTCCCTCCACAGGCCCACCATCTAGTCCCTCCACAGGCCCACCATCTAGTTCCTCCACAGGCCCATCATCTAGTCCTTCCACAGGCCCACCATCTAGTCCCTCCACAGGCCCATCATCTAGTCCCTCCACAGGCCCACCATCTAGTCCCTCCACAGGCCTACCATCTAGTCCCTCCACAGGCCCATCATCTAGTCCCTCCACAGGCCCATCATCTAGTTCCTCCACAGGCCCATCATCTAGTTCCTCCACAGGCCCATCATCTAGTTCCTCCACAGGCCCACCACCTAGTTCCTCCACAGGCCTATCATCTAGTTCCTCCACAGGCCCACCACCTAGTTCCTCCACAGGCCCATCATCTAGTCCCTCCACAGGCCCATCATCTAGTTCCTCCACAGGCCCACCACCTAGTCCCTCCACAGGCCCATCATCTAGTCCCTCCACAGGCCCACCATCTAGTCCCTCCACAGGCCCATCATCTAGTCCCTCCACAGGCCCACCATCTAGTCCCTCCACAGGCCCATCATCTAGTCCCTCCACAGGCCCACCATCTAGTCCCTCCACAGGCCCACCATCTAGTCCCTCCACAGGCCCATCATCTAGTCCCTCCACAGGCCCATCATCTAGTCCCTCCACAGGCCCATCATCTAGTCCCTCCACAGGCCCATCATCTAGTCCCTCCACAGGCCCATCATCTAGTCCCTCCACAGGCCCACCATCTAGTCCCTCCACAGGCCCACCATCTAGTTCCTCCACAGGCCCATCATCTAGTCCCTCCACAGGCCCATCATCTAGTCCCTCCTCAGGCCCACCATCTAGTCCCTCCACAGGCCTATCATCTAGTTCCTCCACAGGCCCATCATCTAGTCCCTCCACAGGCCTATCATCTAGTTCCTCCACAGGCCCATCATCTAGTCCCTCCACAGGCCCATCATCTAGTCCCTCCTCAGGCCCATCATCTAGTCCCTCCTCAGGCCCACCATCTAGTCCCTCCACAGGCCCATCATCTAGTCCCTCCACAGGCCCATCATCTAGTCCCTCCACAGGCCTATCATCTAGTCCCTCCTCAGGCCCACCATCTAGTCCCTCCACAGGCCTATCATCTAGTTCCTCCACAGGCCCATCATCTAGTCCCTCCACAGGCCCATCATCTAGTTCCTCCACAGGCCCATCATCTAGTCCCTCCTCAGGCCCATCATCTAGTCCCTCCTCAGGCCCACCATCTAGTCCCTCCTCAGGCCCACCATCTAGTCCCTCCACAGGCCTATCATCTAGTTCCTCCACAGGCCCATCATCTAGTCCCTCCACAGGCCCATCATCTAGTCCCTCCTCAGGCCCATCATCTAGTCCCTCCACAGGCCCATCATCTAGTCCCTCCACAGGCCCATCATCTAGTCCCTCCACAGGCCCACCATCTAGTCCCTCCACAAGCCCATCATCTAGTCCCTCCACGGGCCCATCATCTAGTTCCTCCACAGGCCCATCATCTAGTCCCTCCACAGGCCTGCCACCTACTTCCTCCACAGACCCACCATCTAGTCCCTCCACAGGCCCATCATCTAGTCCCTCCACAGGCCTGCCACATAGTCCCTCCACAGACCCATCATCTAGTTCCTCCACAGGCCCATCATCTAGTCCCTCCTCAGGCCCATCATCTAGTTCCTCCACAGGCCTGCCACCTAGTCCCTCCACAGGCCCACCATCTAGTCCCTCCACAGGCCCATCATCTAGTCCCTCCACAGGCCTGCCACATAGTCCCTCCACATGCAGGCCCATCATCTAGTCCCTCCACAGGCCCATCATCTAGTCCCTCCACAGGCCCACCATCTAGTCCCTCCACAGGCCCATCATCTAGTCCCTCCACAGGCCTATCATCTAGTCCCTCCACAGGCCCATCATCTAGTCCCTCCACAGGCCCACCATCTAGTCCCTCCACAGGCCCACCATCTAGTTCCTCCACAGGCCCATCATCTAGTCCTTCCACAGGCCCACCATCTAGTCCCTCCACAGGCCCATCATCTAGTCCCTCCACAGGCCCACCATCTAGTCCCTCCACAGGCCTACCATCTAGTCCCTCCACAGGCCCATCATCTAGTCCCTCCACAGGCCCATCATCTAGTTCCTCCACAGGCCCATCATCTAGTTCCTCCACAGGCCCATCATCTAGTCCCTCCTCAGGCCCATCATCTAGTCCCTCCACAGCCCATCATCTAGTCCCTCCACAGGCCCATCATCTAGTCCCTCCACAGGCCCATCATCTAGTCCTTCCACAGGCCCACCACCTAGTCCCTCCACAGGCCTATCATCTAGTTCCTCCACAGGCCCACCATCTAGTCCCTCCACAGGCCCATCATCTAGTCCCTCCACAGGCCCATCATCTAGTCCTTCCACAGGCCCACCACCTAGTCCCTCCACAGGCCTATCATCTAGTCCTTCCACAGGCCTACCATCTAGTCCCTCCACAGGCCTATCATCTAGTTCCTCCACAGGCCCATCATCTAGTTCCTCCACAGGCCCACCACCTAGTCCCTCCACAGGCCTCATCTAGTCCCTCCACAGGCCAACCATCTAGTCCCTCCACAGGCCCACCATCTAGTCCCTCCACAGGCCCATCATCTAGTCCCTCCACAGGCCTGCCACATAGTCCCTCCACAGGCCCATCATCTAGTCCCTCCACAGGCCCATCATCTAGTCCCTCCACAGGCCCATCATCTAGTCCCTCCACAGGCCCATCATCTAGTCCCTCCACAGGCCCATCATCTAGTCCCTCCACAGGCCCATCATCTAGTTCTCCACAGGCCCATCATCTAGTCCCTCCACAGGCCCATCATCTAGTCCCTCCACAGGCCCATCATCTAGTCCCTCCACAGGCCCATCATCTAGTCCCTCCACAGGCCCATCATCTAGTCCCTCCACAGGCCGGCCCATCATCTAGTCCCTCCACAGGCCTGCCATCTAGTCCCTCCACAGGCCCACCATCTAGTCCCTCCACAGGCCCATCATCTAGTCCCTCCACAGGCCTCATCTAGTCCCTCCACAGGCCAACCATCTAGTCCCTCCACAGGCCCACCATCTAGTCCCTCCACAGGCCCATCATCTAGTCCCTCCACAGGCCTGCCACATAGTCCCTCCACAGGCCCATCATCTAGTCCCTCCACAGGCCCATCATCTAGTCCCTCCACAGGCCCATCATCTAGTCCCTCCACAGGCCCATCATCTAGTCCCTCCACAGGCCCATCATCTAGTCCCTCCACAGGCCCATCATCTAGTTCTCCACAGGCCCATCATCTAGTCCCTCCACAGGCCCATCATCTAGTCCCTCCACAGGCCCATCATCTAGTCCCTCCACAGGCCCATCATCTAGTCCCTCCACAGGCCCATCATCTAGTCCCTCCACAGGCCGGCCCATCATCTAGTCCCTCCACAGGCCTGCCAGGCTGCCACATAGTCCCTCCACAGGCCCATCACATAGTCCCTCCACAGGCCCTCCATCTTCCCTCCACACCTAGTCCTTACTAGCAATATGTTCTTTATGAGAGTAAACCTTTTGGATGAATCGTCAACTTTCGGTTTCTGCTTAAGGAGGCAAAGCCCTGTGAGGGAGGGTGGAAGAGTAAGGGAGGAGGGAGAGAGAAAGGAGAGAGGAGGGTGAGTTCACCTACATATAAAACATGTGGGATCGTTTCCACAAAAAAAAGGGACCTAGCTCATACATGATAATATTTCCAGTACATGCAACAGAAATGTAGTTTAGCAATGTGCTCAAAGTTCAGATTCGACCATTGGCAGGCAACAACATTTCGGTTACTTCAGTAGTGATTGATAAAGAATTTATGGTAAGAAACCTGCAGTCATGTCACCTGGTGCAGTGTGTATCTGCAAGTGCCATCTAATTGGGCATCTGGTCAGAAACATTTATGATGATGTATATAAATATGTGGAAGATGCCTACAATATTGTAGACCCTTCATTATCAAGGTGTCATAGTTTCTTTTGATAAAGTCGGTGATGGTATTTTTCATTGAAGATCAAAAGCATTCAAGGTGCTGCAGTGAGTATTGAAAGTGATCATATCTCTATCATTGTTCAATTTGCAGTGGCCATTAGCTGATTATGAAAGTATTGGTGGACAAGAGCAATGTGTTCCTTGCATGCATCAGTTTGGAGACATGTTTGTTTGTTAAAAAGTTGATTTTGATGTGCATGTGTGTGTATTTTTAGCGTTGAATGACCACAATTTGAATTGCATGTGAAATGTTTTGTTAGATCACCTAATTTTGTATGACCTTGGCATAAACACAACATAACACTCCTAACTTTTGTTGTTTTGTTTTGCCCGAATTAAATCGTGCATACTGCGTAAGCGTGCCTTGGATGTGTCTATGCATGCATGCGGCGAGAGGAAAACCTTTCAGAGACACGCAGTGTATAGGCAAATGGAGAGCTGATCGATTTGAGAAAGTGTCGGATTCCGAGGTATTGAGTGAAACCATTTGGATATCACGGTATAGGCCCTTTTCGTCACTCGGATATTTCCGTAAAAGCTGTGAATCAACATGGCGGACGTGTATTAATTTATATTGTGTGACACTGACGTATGTTAGATTACGGAGCGGTCACATGACACATGAAAAGGGCCTATAGCATTATTCAAGGCTGTTTCAAGATACACCTGAGTTACTATCTTGTTAGGGAAAGACATAATTTGATCTTGAACGAATTTCGAACGAAACGGTGTCATAGCGGATTCTGTCCCCCCCCCCCCCCCCCCCCCCCCCTACCCCCCCCCAAAAAAAACTGTTTGGGGAGACAGCGGATTCTGTCCCCCCTCCGCAGAATCTGCCCCCCCCCCCCCCCCCCCACCCACATTTTTGTTTATGTTTATTAGCGCAGCTAGATGGTATGAGTATTATTATTATATAGTTTGGCCCCACGCTGCTCATTTCAGTCTGACACGGCCCCTATCATGAAACGGTCTTATAAATAGGTTACTCGCTACTCATTTTGGTTCACTCTGGAGTGTTAAATGTAAATGTAATTGACGGGGGTGGAGAGGGAATGGAAGGAAAAGAAAACGGTTGAATGAATATCTCAGTCTCACATAATACCATTAATCATCATTTGGGAAGTGTGAGAAGACCACACATTTGATATGGAACCATTTGTGACAGTTTTCGCATTGAACCATATCTGCATATGTGTCTGGCATCAAACATGTGCAATAAACATCAATGCTCTCAGTGCAGACTTTCTTTAGTGTTTATCAAGAATCGGAAATGGGGTAAATATTTGTTTTCTAAGGCATTTCAGAAGGTGACGTCTCATCTTCAGCTGATCAAACTGCAAACCTGATAATTGTCAATTGTCTCCCATTGCTGCATGAAATGCAAATGCAATTGCAAATACACCACAGTCACTTCCACCTTTCTGCTTTTGGGTATACGGAAATTGCACAATTAAGTGTCCAGTTTCATCACTACTGTTTATCTCCACTTTAATCAATGTCCTATATAAGACAGAGCTAGTGAGTAAGAGTTGAGTTTAATGGCCTTTTCCCCTACGTAATTTGCTGTCATAGACAACTACTTCATGGCCTAGACTGCTCTCCCCTCTCCCACCTAGTCAGCCCTCAGTTCACAGTGGTCCCCTCCCCCATCTCCATCCAAGAGGGAAGGGTGTTGTCCCTGCCATGTGCTGCATATGCATGGTCATCCAGACCCAGACATCCTGTGGAAACTACGTGCAGGGCCGTAGGAGCCGGTCAGACATTCGGGCTATGGCCTGACCACTTTTCACACAAGGTACACCTCGAGAAACAGCTGAAAACGAAACGTGTGTAGAAAGCATTAGTAATAACGATTGTTCAACAGCGGTTATTGTCTAATTAATTCATTAGTTATCAGCTGTTACAAAAAGCAGAGAAAATCAGTGTGATGCAGGAACACATTGTACCAACTACTTCAATTGCATTGATCGAAGACCAAAGAAGGTTTTTGTAAGACCAAAAAAGGTTGCTGTGTCAAGAAGTCTCACAGGAAAAAAAAAGCGTCGAATCACATTATAATTTTCAAATGATTTGTCACTTACATTCTGTTACAAAATGTTTACATTATGTTACAGTCTGTAAACATTCTGTAACAGAATGTAAGTGACAAATCATTTGAAAATCATAAAGTGATTCGACGCGTTTTTTTTCCTGTGGATCTCTGCAGAACACGTAGCGGCCGTTGGCGTAGGGGCAGGTTCTGTGGAACGCAAATCAGCAGATGGTGCCTGTGCTACCAATGCCTTGCATGTAAGAATGCCCGTATTTTCTGTGTTAAAATGCAAAGAAGTTTTAATAATAAAATAATTTGTTGTTTGAACTGTTGATTTATTAAAGCGGCAGGGGAAAATTTCAGTACCACAAAAATGCATTGCTCTTTTCCTGCCAACAAATGCCTATCAGCTTGCGTTGACCTCTGCGCGCTTAGTGAGCTTCCCACCCATATTACGCCGACCTGACCACTTTATGACTTTTTTTACCGTACTGGCTGGTTTCGATGATTACATGCACCACCGTTCTATATGTCATTTAGGATGTTTTTGTTTTTTTTTTGTTTTTTGCTTTTTTTTTTTGTAAGGATTTTAATCCCGCAATCATGCAAAGAAAGTGCGAGGGTTACTCACGGTACCATTGGGCTGCTGTTGCTGATAGCATGCGTGGGCGTGGTGCGTACGTAGCGTTACCTAGTATTTAACCCAAGTACAGGTAAACAGGCTTTGTTTCGCTGAATCTTGGCGATTCCTAAGAGGCTGTAGAAGAAGTAGGGTTTGGACCTCTTTTATTGTGTAATAACCATAACATAGCGATGCCAATGTTCGACCAGGCTAGTTATGGTTCATTTAGTACTCACTTCCGGTCATTTTCAATGGAGGTCTCTTTGGCTTGAAGTAGCTCTTCCGTGTAACCACTGATAGCAAAGTTGTAAGCTTAAAAAGTATGTCTCATGAGTTATGAGGGAAAAGGAGGGCTTTTGCGAGCTCTTGCAATGCTTGGCATTTTTTTAATCACTCCTCGAACTAACAGAAAATGTCCTATAGCTGCAGACAGAGAACGCTGATGTATTTTTGTGTGACCTTGGATACTTCCAGATGTGTTGGCGGCGTTGCTGGTTGTCTGTTCGATTAAAAAAAAACCTAGTCTGGGGACGAGCATGCTCAATTAGCCATAGGTGGGGTCCCCAGACTACACACACCCCTCCCCCTCCTCAGAGGTGCGAGTGGATATACAAAACAGAAAGTGCTGCGAAACTTTTAAAACGATAGTATATGGTGCGCATCAATCAGTAGTGACACTTGTTGGTGTTAAAACGTCCTCCAGACGATGCGTTTGATTTGTACAGACCTTAAAACCCGTCTAATATAGTCTCGTGACCCGACTGACGCGTAAGCATTATCTCATAATGTCGTAGCATTATACATTATGCGATAATGCTTACGTCAGTCGGGTCTGGGTACGAGACTATCTAATATATATGCAGCTTAACCGTAGGGGTAAACATCCATATTTGGCCGCAATAATCAGGTTGGCTGGCCAAAATTGTGCTTAAAATAGTTGTCTATACCCCCTAAGTTGCTTATTGAACAATGTGTGATTGGAATGGCTGGTACGAACAGAGAGGCTGTCAATACGAAATGACGTTCCAGGCGTTCGATGTCAGCTGCGAAACGATAAAAGGTAAAGGTTCCGACGCTGTGGGTGTGTTTGAGATCACCGGCTATTGCGAGACGGCCAATGGAATCCAGTTTCTAAAGCACTACAAGGGTGCCCACACAGTACTGTATAACGGCACTCTGGACCCTGACGAGCAGGTCATAACGGGCCGTTGGTCCATCGGTGGTTACATCGGAGAGCCCTTCGAGATCTATAAAGTGAACAAGATAGAATCCAAACGTAGGTGGAAAGGGTTCTACCTCTATGGTGGCGAGAAGGGCGAGATGACGTTCAAATCACTCAAGTTCACACAAGGAAAGATCACGGGCGAAGGTGAAGACGCGGTTGGGCAGTTCACGATCAATGGTGACATCGAGCCTTCAGGCGAGCTTCAGTTTGTCAAGCAGTACGTGGGCCAGCACTCTGTTCTCTACAAGGGTCTTCGCACATATGACATCATTCGCGGTAACTGGTCGATTCCCGAATGTGGGAGCGGAGACTCGTTCGAGTTGACCCGTGTATACTCATGCGACTTGAAGATAATAACGAATTATGTAGGACTATGAGTATAATATCTGGTGAGCATGCCTATTTAGGTTGCATGTATGTATGATCTCTGATACAATGAAATGGCGCCAAGTTTCAGTGACAGACACCGTGCATATGATGAGCTGAGTGAACGCCAGGCTTCTTAGAGAAACGCCAGGCTTCTTAGAGAAACGCCAGGCTTCTTAGAGAAACGCCAGGCTTCTTAGAGAAACGCCAGGCTTCTTAGAGAAACGCCAGGCTTCTTAGAGAAACGCCAGGCTTCTTAGAGAAACGCTGTGTTATTTATTTGATAAACTAGACTGTTGTTGCGTGCGTGCGGCGAAATGGGACTGCATGGAAGTTGGTACCACATTCCTAGCACAAGTGGATCGCGTAACTCCCGCCCACCCCCAGACATGGCGCCTGACATATATACAGACGGCATTAACCTCTTCCACAGGCCCTAGTTGTGTATTAAAATTCCGGGTTGGAAGATAGGCCTCAGGGGGCGGATACAGGAATTCTATAAGGGGGGTGTCCGACATGAAAATCTATAGGGGGAGGGGTGCGGGAGGGGGATGTTCGCGCGGAAGGTTTTTGGGGTCCCGCACTTGGCGACACAGACTACAATATTGAAACCTTAAACTGGGGGGAAAGTAAATGGCGGCGAATAATGGTTGGGGGGGAGGGGGGGGGGGGGTCGGCGAGGGTCTCAGTGCAACTCACATGACCTATTGGGAGTGGAATGTAGAAAATGTCGAGAAAGGCATTTCACATTTGATAAAACTAATGAAACAGTAAAATGTACATTTACTACAACACATCAATTACTGATACAAAATACAAGATTGAAACATTTTCCTTTACATACATTCATCAATTTCAATTGTGACAAATGCTGAGCTTATAGTTTATAATTAGAAACTAAGAATTGAATACCGGATAGCCCTTTAAGTTTTGGCATAACGAGATACGCGATCGGGCGGTTGAAGTCATCAGTGACGGCACTAACGGGGTACGCGTAAAATCGTTTAGCACATTACATAACACAGGGAAAAAAATGATTTTACGATGGTAGAAATGTAATGTATTTTTGTTGTAATGCAGTGTATATCGTGTGGTAAAACATTGTATATGCGTTATTTGAAATACAACAAAATTGTGCTTTTACTACGGTTGTATTTTTCACAATGGTTGTAAATTTTACTATGAATTACAACATATTTACAGTAAGAATACATCAAATTTCAACGTTACACGCGGCATGAATGGCAATAGAATACAATCATTGCATTCACGTTTTACAACGTTTGTACAACGTTTAACAACGTTGTACTACGCCTCGTGCCAGGCCTTTCCTGTCGTCTCGTACCCAGACCCGCAGTGCCAGGCCTTTCCTGTCGTCTCGTACCCAGACCCGCATGCAAATATTGTGCACAAAAAAATTTGTTTCCCAAAACGTTCAAATACGAACCATATAGCAGCAATACACGCACTACAGTATAGTGTCTTCTTTTGATAGCCCAGCAGCTCTGTTAAGGGTAACCCTTTTTTCTTCCACTAGCCGGTTTCCAACATGTGCCATCATTTCTCTCAACGTACAGTTCTTCTTTGGCCTTGGAAGCCAGCATCATCAATTGCTGATACCACTGAATTAAGGCTTGGTTTTGTAGCATGACTCCTACTCCACCACTTTTTGGTAACCAGAACAGCATCAGCTTCATCCACGACATTTGCGATCTATTAGAATTGAAAGTAAAACTGGATATTTTGTAACCTGAACATACCATTTGTTGGCTATGTAGAAATTCTTTGTTGAGCCTGATCGACCTAGCTCTCTGTAGCTCATAGTCAGACCTTTCATCACCACAATCTGCACCATTCAATTCAAACCCTAATGAGTAATTGAGGTGATTGAACTGCATCATATGAATTTGCTCACAAGACACTGTTTAGCTGTTGACTAAATGTTGTGTATTAATTGGAATGATAATTTCTTACATGCATGCAAAGTGCATACCTCCGATCCTGACAGAGCAGTGCGCCTATTTGTACCTGCTCTCAATGGTAGCTCCATCTGCGATCTGGATGGTGTAGATACCTGCTTTGTTGTTGCTGGCTGACTTGAATGTGATGTACTGCAAGGCAAATCAGTCACAGAGGTAGAGGTATACTGCACGCGTGCATGTGTTTTTGCAACACAGAGATTTTCTAGCACACGCACAACAGTTGTGAACCTGCAATTAAAAAATAAATAAACCTTTTGGCAGCTTCTGGAGTGACGTGACTGCTTGGTGGGGATGGAACCTATGATAAAGAAAGCAACAGCAATGAAACGCAAGCAGCACCATATAGCTATTTGCAAACCGTTTCGAAATCCTCAATAGTTGGTAACTCGTGACTGCCCTGTGGCACAGTAAAAAAAAAGTTTTGTGTGCGTGTGTGGCATGGTTCATTCATTAGATATCCGTTACATTGATTACATCAGTACCGATTTTAGAGGACGCTTCAAGTTGTTGACTTCATTTGCGGCTCTGCAGAAACTTGCTGGTTTGCCTTCACTAGCACTATATACACTCTTCCTTCCGACTGCCAACCGTCGTATGGCCTCATCAATTGGCCGTTCTCCACGCGCACACCACGAATTGTACCGCAAACCAGAGGTGGGCACTCCGATTAACGAGTCGAGAGAGGAGTAAAGCGCCCTTCAGAGTCATCTTCTAACTCTAGTTGTTCTACACCCTCAACTGTAACAACTATATAGTCTGCTCCGGCCATCTCCATCTGCTACATACAATGAATGACCTTACCAGCGGTTGACGGCTAAATTATTCATTCAAAACCGCGCGCATTCATCACGTGCGAAGCAATAAGATAAGCACTTACACAAACAAATTTGCCTGCCCGACTATATCACGTTATGCACCATATAGATAAATGTGCGCAGCATTAATTCAATCCAAACGAACGAAGCAGGTTCCATGTCCTTGCCCCCTTTGTAACGGCCAACAGCGTGACAAAAGAACAGCTGTAAGTCATGCTCCTCCGATACAAGTGCAGTCCATCAGTTCTAGAGGAAAGTGATAGGCGTCTTGCGGAGGTTGAAGGTCCTGTTGAGGGAGGTATGACAACAGTCAATGACAGCCATCCTGTGGAGGGAGAAGGTATGATAATTGATAATGGCCATCCTGATGAATACAAAACACAGCACACTAGTTTTGAAGACTCCCTTACCCCATATGCAAACAAAACACTCAAACCAGATGGTGGACATGCATAATGTGGCACGTGCCTTCAAAAAGGTGGTATAAATCAACAGTTAATGGTATAGCTACTATGTACAGAGTAGGTGAGTATGTGGCAGTGCAAGACCACCAGTCTGAAGGTACTGAATGGATAGTGCAGATTACAGCCCTTCTTGCGTATGGACCAGTTAACAATGCATATGCACACTTCTTCAATGGTAACTACTTTGCAACAAGAACACACTCCCTGCCCAGAAGGGCAACACTAGCCGACATGCAGCCCCACTTACACATACAGAATACTACACAGGCACAAGAGGAAAGACACCCAAAGTGTCACAACAAGATCACACTCCCTGCCCATCACAGAGACAGCTCTGTCAGAAGGGCAACACTAGCCGACATACAGTTGGCTTGATATTCTAATTAATCACCACTTACACATACAGAATACTACACAGGCACAAGAGGAAAGACAACCCAAAGTGTCACAACAAGATCACACTCCCTGCCCATCACAGAGACAGCTCTGTCAGAAGGGCAACACTAGCCGACATACAGTTGGCTTGGTATTCTAATTAATCACCACATACACATACAGAACGCTACACAGGCACAAGAGGAAAGACACCCAAAGTGTCACAACAAGATCACACTCCCTGCCCATCACAGAGACAGCTCTGTCAGAAGGGCAACACTAGCCGACATACAGTTGGCTTGATATTCTAATTAATCACCACATACACATACAGAACGCTACACAGGCACAAGAGGAAAGACACCCAAAGTGTCACAACAAGATCACACTCCCTGCCCATCACAGAGACAGCTCTGTCAGAAGGGCAACACTAGCCGACATACAGTTGGCTTGATATTCTAATTAATCACCACTTACACATACAGAATACTACACAGGCACAAGAGGAAAGACACCCAAAGTGTCACAACAAGATCACACTCCCTGCCCATCACAGAGACAGCTCTGTCAGAAGGGCAACACTAGCCGACATGATATTCTAATTAATCACCACTTACACATACAGAATACTACACAGGCACAAGAGGAAAGACACCCAAAGTGTCACAACAAGATCACACTCCCTGCCCATCACAGAGACAGCTCTGTCAGAAGGGCAACACTAGCCGACATACAGTTGGCTTGATTATCTAATTAATCACCACATACACATACAGAATGCTACACAGGCACAAGAGGAAAGACACCCAAAGTGTCACAACAAGATCACACTCCCTGCCCATCACAGAGACAGCTCTGTCAGAAGGGCAACACTAGCCGACATACAGTTGGCTTGATATTCTAATTAATCACCACATACACATACAGAACGCTACACAGGCACAAGAGGAAAGACACCCAATATGTCACAACAAGATCACACTCCCTGCCCATTACAGAGACAGCTCTGTCAGAAGGGCAACACTAGCCGACATGATATTCTAATTAATCACCACTTACACATACAGAATACTACACAGGCACAAGAGGAAAGACACCCAAAGTGTCACAACAAGATCACACTCCCTGCCCATCACAGAGACAGCTCTGTCAGAAGGGCAACACTAGCCGACATACAGTTGGCTTGATTATCTAATTAATCACCACATACACATACAGAATGCTACACAGGCACAAGAGGAAAGACACCCAAAGTGTCACAACAAGATCACACTCCCTGCCCATCACAGAGACAGCTCTGTCAGAAGGGCAACACTAGCCGACATACAGTTGGCTTGATATTCTAATTAATCACCACATACACATACAGAACGCTACACAGGCACAAGAGGAAAGACACCCAAAGTGTCACAACAAGATCACACTCCCTGCCCATCACAGAGACAGCTCTGTCAGAAGGGCAACACTAGCCGACATGTTATTCTAATTAATCACCACTTACACATACAGAATACTACACAGGCACAAGAGGAAAGACACCCAAAGTGTCACAACAAGATCACACTCCCTGCCCATCACAGAGACAGCTCTGTCAGAAAGGCAACACTAGCCGACATACAGTTGGCTTGATATTCTAATTAATCACCACATACACATACAGAATGCTACACAGGCACAAGAGGAAAGACACCCAAAGTGTCACAACAAGATCACACTCCCTGCCCATCACAGAGACAGCTCTGTCAGAAGGGCAACACTAGCCGACATACGGTTGGCTTGATATTCTAATTAATCACCACATACACATACAGAATGCTACACAGGCACAAGAGAAAAGACACCCAAAGTGTCACAACAAGATCACACGCCCTGCCCATCACAGAGACAGCTCTGTCAGAAGGGCAACACTAGCCGACATACGGTTGGCTTGATATTCTAATTAATCACCACATACACATACAGAATGCTACACAGGCACAAGAGGAAAGACACCCAAAGTGTCACAACAAGATCACACTCCCTGCCCATCACAGAGACAGCTCTGTCAGAAGGGCAACACTAGCCGACATACGGTTGGCTTGATATTCTAATTAATCACCACATACACATACAGAATGCTACACAGGCACAAGAGAAAAGACACCCAAAGTGTCACAACAAGATCACACTCCCTGCCCATCACAGAGACAGCTCTGTCAGAAGGGCAACACTAGCCGACATACGGTTGGCTTGATATTCTAATTAATCACCACATACACATACAGAATGCTACACAGGCACAAGAGGAAAGACACCCAAAGTGTCACAACAAGATCACACTCCCTGCCCATCACAGAGACAGCTCTGTCAGAAGGGCAACACTAGCCGACATACAGTTGGCTTGATATTCTAATTAATCACCACATACACATACAGAACGCTACACAGGCACAAGAGGAAAGACACCCAATATGTCACAACAAGATCACACTCCCTGCCCATTACAGAGACAGCTCTGTCAGAAGGGCAACACTAGCCGACATGATATTCTAATTAATCACCACTTACACATACAGAATACTACACAGGCACAAGAGGAAAGACACCCAAAGTGTCACAACAAGATCACACTCCCTGCCCATCACAGAGACAGCTCTGTCAGAAGGGCAACACTAGCCGACATGCAGCCGACATGTTATTCTAATTAATCACCACTTACACATACAGAATACTACACAGGCACAAGAGGAAAGACACCCAAAGTGTCACAACAAGATCACACTCCCTGCCCATCACAGAGACAGCTCTGTCAGAAAGGCAACACTAGCCGACATACAGTTGGCTTGATATTCTAATTAATCACCACATACACATACAGAATGCTAAACAGGCACAAGAGGAAAGACACCCAAAGTGTCACAACAAGATCACACTCCCTGCCCATCACAGAGACAGCTCTGTCAGAAGGGCAACACTAGCCGACATGCAGCCGACATGTTATTCTAATTAATCACCACTTACACATACAGAATACTACACAGGCACAAGAGGAAAGACACCCAAAGTGTCACAACAAGATCACACTCCCTGCCCATCACAGAGACAGCTCTGTCCGAAAGGCAACACTAGCCGACATACAGTTGGCTTGATATTCTAATTAATCACCACATACACATACAGAATGCTACACAGGCACAAGAGGAAAGACACCCAAAGTGTCACAACAAGATCACACTCCCTGCCCATCACAGAGACAGCTCTGTCAGAAGGGCAACACTAGCCGACATACGGTTGGCTTGATATTCTAATTAATCACCACATACACATACAGAATGCTACACAGGCACAAGAGGAAAGACACCCAAAGTGTCACAACAAGATCACACTCCCTGCCCATCACAGAGACAGCTCTGTCAGAAGGGCAACACTAGCTGACATACAATACACACCTATACCAGGGAATGTTCTGATTACAATACTGTACATGTAAACACATAGAAGAGTGAACAGTTGACTCACCCTATGTCGGACCACCGTCACATACACAGGTGTATTGGCATTGATTCAGATTAGTAGAAGGCCAGCACTGTTGCGCATATACTGAGGGCATGAAGGGAAGCAAGACAAGAATGTATTAGAATGCACACTTGTAGGCCAACACATGCCGTCACGCACCTATATATGTAAATACCGAAAGCGGTGCGCACTAAACAAGATGAAAGTGGTCTATAATAGAAACGCACATGCACACACAATCGCACTTATCTAACGCCGCCCAGCATACTGAGTACACGCACGCACTTCTTCAAACACCGCTCCTCCCAAACCCCATTTACGATTGATGCGAGAATGAAAGATTAACGCACAAACTGAGTAGCATGTTGTTCAAAAGACAAGAGATACTCAACTTTCCGTCCTCCTGAGGAGCTCACACAAAGACCAACCATCACGGCAAAAAGCAGATTTCTTTAAGTAAGGAGTCACGTGATCAATAATTTGTAACCATTGTAAACCCTTGTATTTGTAATTACGCAATGTTTTCACTACGTTAGTTTGCCCAATTGCAATAGCTTACAACGTTTTGTCATGGTACATCACTCGAATGTTGTAATTTGTTGTAATTTTTACAACAACGTATAGCAGCAACGATGTATTTGAAAAAACCATGGTTGTTCTATGTTGTAGAGAATGGTAAAACATGGTAAAATAACCATTGTATTTTCAACTTTTTCCCTGTGAAATACCTTCTGCTTACTTGGAAAAGCAACTCAAGATACTTGCCGAATCAATGAGGCGACGTTTGGTTGCCATCTTGATGATACGCTATACATCACGTGGGATGTTATTAATTGCATTATCGATAATTCTATTCATCATCGGGTCAAGCTGACCGCTTTGTCGCCAAGTGGTGAAGATATGGTTGATTTGCGTACTTTAATTCACGTTAATTTATTCATGATCGGCTGGAAGGGGGGTGTCCGGACACCCTGGACTCCCCCCCCCCCCCCCTGTATCCGCCTCTGGGCCTGGTGTCCATTGGCAAGGTCCTAGCGCGCTAACCATTACCAAGAAACTTAGTATTACTAAATAATTTGAAAATCTACGGATGACGGTCTGGAACGAGGGAATGCTAGAGCTGGGATTACCAGTTTTCCTGGTAATGGCTATAGCGCATGCGCGCTAGGACATTGCCAACTGTAAATCAAAACATTTGTACATGTAAAATTACTAGGGTAGTACGTTTTCGCTTCATCCCAGGTTATTGCATACCTATCCATAAACAACAGCTGTGATTATCTACATAGGGAAAGAGAAATCACTTTAAAGAAAATAAATACATGTTAAATCACTTACTTCTGGCCACACGGTAAATTTACTGAGTTGGGAAAGTGTCATTGATGCCCGTTTTCCCACATCATCCTGAACACCTACAAGGTAGAGCGTGTAGCTAACAGTACATATCAGTGAGGTGTAGCATAAAAGTGTATAAAATAACACACCATATCACTGCATTTTTCTAGAGGCCAATATGAATTTTCTTTTCTCAATGCTTTGATACTTGAGGTGTCATCTGAAAATTGCGACGTATGCCTTCCAGTTATAATCCGTCGTATTAGTGGCAGTAAGTAAGTGTATTATTTACATGCATTGATAATTCCTGCATGCATGCTTCAAGTACATGTACCAGTACCTCCATCTTCTTCACTACTTGTCTAATAAATGTTCTGGTAAATGGTGATTGGCTTCATGTGTAATGGTGATGGAGCTGAAGTTACACGTGTTGCACATATTTTTTGTGTCACCTGTCTGCTTTTCTTTTCAGAAGATTACGTGGGAAATACCTGATGTAGTGTTCTCTTCCCCACTTCAGAGCAGTAAGGCCATCAGCATCAGGACCAGGATTTTCATACTCAGGCACCAAGAAGTCATTCGAATCAGTATCAGAATTCAAAGAACTAGTGCTTCCACTTTCTATGTCGTCATCTTCTTTATTCACACTTTGATGTTCCATCACATCTGAAAAAGTTGATAATTTCATATGAATGCACACTATAAGACTGGATGTTTCTAACCTTCAATTACATCATCTGCCTTCTTCAGTGGATGCAGTGCACCAATGGATAATTCATATGCCACCTGCTTCCTGAATCGACTCATCGCGTTCTGTGGATATGCTTTTATTATGCCTAGCTACAGTGCTTAGTGCTTACTTGTGTGTAAATGCAGTCTTGACTTTCAACTTTCAACTTGCAATCGTGCTGCCTATATAACGTTATGCGTGGTAAAGTAACATATTCATATAACTTTAAAGGAAAACTTACAAGACATACAAAAATGCCGCAGTCATATGAGTTGCTCTGCCGTGGCGAATTGCTGGTCTACATGTGCATTGTTAAAACAAGCAATTGTTTATTAATTAAAGGAAATTAAAACTCATGCAAGGTAATACCTTTGAATCAGCATACTTCCAGCCAGAATCACAGAGGTGCACCTTTGCTCTATGGTGCATTTCATTGCAAAGATACAGCCTATACATGTATAGCACATCAAAATTTCATGCATTTATTATCATAAGTTACTTTTATTATACTGCTTCATATACAACACAGCAAGAATACATGAACATGGATTATACACCTGCAGTTATTTTTATTCTAATCATTATTCAACATAGGAGGCATACATACAGAAGAGGCCTTACAGTCAGGTTAACCTAGACAGGATGGCTCTGCAGTTTGCTCTCACTAAGGCTAAGCCTATAAGAAAACTTAATTATGTATCATTTTACCAATCCAGTTAACTGCATCATCATCAGAGCAGTGCATTGGATCAATGCTTTGAACGAATTGCGCTTGTGGAAGACTACCTAGTATTTGCATCATCAGGTATAATTTCCTAATCAAATTTGGTACCAAACTTCAATTTACCAGTAGACTCCAGTGATTTGGTTTGTGTACAGGAAAGAGCAATTTCTCATAGCTGCATACATCTTCACCCTAGAGTAGAAAATGCATTGTCATATGCCATCAAGTAGATTCACTGATGATATTTCCCTTTTGAGTGCCTTCTGACTGATAGGTAGCCTCGCGCTTTCAACAGAGGAATAAATGTTGGGTCAAAGGTCATGATTCTTTTCTCAGTCTGTTGAAAATCTATAATGTGTAAAACATGTACGTTGCAGTCAAGTAAACCTTAGTAGCAGCCCTTGCAATAGTTCCATATAAGCAGAAATGATCTAAACGGATCGTGATATAAATTTTCTTCCTGACTTACGATTACCATACCTTTGAGTCAAGTTGATCATCAAACAGTAGTTGCTGTAAGTCACTCTTTTCAAGTTAGAACACTTGCTTTGGTACTGGAACTTTATGGCACAACTTTAAAGATACAATCATACTATATGTAATGTGGGAAAGCATTATTCTCATAGTACCTCAGCTTCTATATGTGATGGTAGGCCGCTGTAGTTCTGTTTTGGGAATTCAAGGATACTGTTATGTTCTATGAATTTTAACTCACAAGTATTCCATGGGGGGGGGGGGGGGGGGGGGGGGGGGGGGGGGGGGGGG